>ML102519.1:8309-82777 GCA_003697995.1 Taxidea taxus jeffersonii | reverse complement strand
AATTTTATTTGTCAGAGAGCGTGAGCACAGGCAGACAGAGTGGCAGGCAGAGGCAGAGGGAGAAGCAGGCTCCCTGCTGAGCAAGGAGCCCGATGCGGGACTCGATCCCAGGACTCTGGGATCATGACCCGAGCCAAAGGCAGCTGCCTAACCAACTGAGCCACCCAGGCGTCCCTACATATATTGCTTTTATGATACTGAGATATGTTCCCTCTATCCCTACACTGTGAAGAGTTTTAATCAATAAAGGATGCTGTACTTTGTCAAATGCTTTTTCTGCATCTATTGAGAGGATTATATGGTTCTTATCCTTTCTTTTATTTATGTAATGTATCACATTGATTTGCAAATGTTGAACCATACTTGCATTTCAGGAATAAATCCCACTTGGTCCTGGTGAATAATCTTTTTAATGTGCTGTTAGATCCTTTTGACTACTATTTTGGTGAGAATATTTGCATCCATGTTCATCAGGGATATTGGTCTGTAAGCCTCCTTTTTGGTGGGTCTTTGACTGATTTTTGGATCAAGGTAATGCTGGCCTCATGGAAAGAGTTTGGAAGTTTTTCTTCCATTTCTATTTTTTGAAACAACTTCTGAAGAATAAGTATTAATTCTTCTTTAAATGTTTGATAAAATTCCCCTGGGAAGCCATCCAGCCCTAGGCTCTTGTTTGTTGGGAGATTTTTGATTACTGCTTCAATTTTCTTGCTGGTTGTGGGTCTATTCAGGTTTTCCATTTCTCTCTGTTTCAGTTTTGGTAGTTTACACATCTCTAGGAATGCATCCATTTCTTTCAGATTGCTGAATTCCTGGGACAAGACGAAATTAATGCCTCCTACTCTGCCATCTTGAACTCCTAAGTCTAGAAACATTTCTTTTAAAGTCAGGTATAAGACAAAGATCCTTGCTATCATCATGTCTATTCAATACTACAGGCATACCTCATTTTATTTTACTTTCCTTTTATTGTACTTTACAGATACTGTGGGTTTTTTATAAGTACGAGTGTTGTCATAACAACCCTGCGAAAAACAAGCCTGTCTATCAGCACCATTTTCCCAACATAGTTGCTTATTTCATGTCTTTGTCACATTTTAGTAATTCTCAGAACATTTCAAACTTTTTCATTATTACATTTGTTATGGTGATCTGTAATCAGTGGCCTTTGATGTTACTATCAAAGTGTGTCCATATATGGTGGTAAAGTAATTAATAAATGTTTTTGTATTCTGACTGCCCTGCTGACTGGTTGTTCTCCATGTCTCTCCCTTTTCTTGGGCCTCCCTAGTCTATGAAAAATGACAGTATTGAAATTAGGCCAATTGATAACCCTAAAGTAGCCTCCAAGTGTTCAAGTGAAAGGAAGAGTTGCATGCTTCTCACTTTAAATCAAAAGCTAGAAATGATTAGTTTAGTAAGGAAGGTATGTCAAAAGCTGAAATAGGTCAAAAGCTAGGCCTCTTGTACCAGCTAGCCAAGTTGTGAATGCAGAAGAAGAGTTTCTGAAGGAAGTTAAAAGTGCTACTCCTGGATACCTGGGTGGTTCAGTTGTTTAAGTGTCTGCCTTCATCTTAGGTCATGAGCCCAGCGTCCTAGGAAGGAGACCTGTGTCAGGCTCCCTGTTCAGTAAGGAGTCTACTTCTCCCTCTCCCTCTGCCCCTACACCCTGCTCATGCTCTCTCTCTCTCAAATAAATAAATAAAATATTTTTTTAAAGTGCTGCTCCTGTGAACACATGAATGATAAAAAAGCAGAACAGCCTTATTTCTGATACAGAGAAAGTTTTAGTGGATAGATCAAGCCAGTCGCAATATTCCCTTAAGACAAAGACTATTGCAGAGCAAGGCCCTAACTCTCTTCAGTTCTATGAAGGTTGAGAGAGGTGAGGAAGCTGAAGAAAAAAAAGTTTGAGGCTATCAGAGTTTGGTTCATGAGGTTTAAGGAAAGAAGCCATCTCCATAACATAAAAGTGCAAGGTGAAGCACCAAGTGCTGATGTGGAAACCATAGCCAGTTATCCAAAGACACAGCTAAGATAATCCATGAAGATGGCTACATTAAAGAATAGATTTTCAGCGTGGATGAATAAATAAATAAATAAATCTATGACTTTCATACCTAAAGAGAGGTCAATGCTTGGCCTCAAAGCTTCAAAGGACGGGCTGACTTTCCCGTTAGGGGATATTTGCCACTGGTGACTTTAAGTTGAAGCCAGTGTTCATTTACCATTCTGAAAATCTGAGGTCCCTTAAAAATTGTGCTGTGTCTACTCTGTTCTGCTCTACAAATGGAACAAAAAAGTCTAGATGACATCTGTTTACAACAGAGTTTACTGAATATTTTAAGCATACTGTTGAGACCTACTACTCAGAAAAAAAAATTCCTTTCAAAATATTACTGCTCATTGACAATGCACCTGTTCACCCAAGAGCTCTGATGGAGATATACAATGAGGTTAATTTTTATTCCTGCTAACACAACATCCATTCTGCAGCCAATAGATCAAGGAGTCACTTTAACTTTCAAGCCTTATCATTTAAGAAATTCAGTTTGTAAGGCTAAAGCTGCCATAGATAGTGGTTTCTCTGATAGACCTGGGCAAAATAAATTGAAAACCTTCTGGAATCCAGTATTCACCATCCTCAATTTCATTAAGAACATTAATGATTCATATGAAGATCAAATATCAACAATTACAAAAGTTTGTAAGTTGACCACAGCCCTCATGGCTGATTTTGAGGGGTTAAAGTCTTCACTGGAGGAAGAAAATGCAGATTTGGTGGAAATAGCAAGAGAACTAAAATTAGAAATGGAGCCTGAAAATGTGATTGAATTGCTATAATCTCATAAAGAAAACTTTTGGGGCGCCTGGGTGGCTCAGTGGGTTAAAGCCTCTGCCTTCGGCCCAGGTCATGATCTCAGGGTGCTGGGATCAAGCCCCACATCGAGCTCTCTGCTTGGCGGGGAGCCTGCTTCCCTTCCTCTCTCTCTGCCTGCCTCTCTGCCTACTTGTGGTCTCTGTCTGTCAAATAAATAAAATCTTAAAAAAAAAAAAAAGAAAACTTACACAGATGAGTTGCTTCTTATGAATGCTTCTTATGAATTCCTTTCCTTATGAAAGGAAGTGGTTTTTGAAATGAAATCTACTCTGGCAAAGATGCTGGGAAGGTAGTTGAAATAACAATAGAGGATTTAGAATATTATATAAATTTAGTTGATAAAGCAGTGGCAGGGTTTGAGAGGATTGATTCCAATTTTGTTTTTTGTTTTTTTTTATTTGTCAGAGAGAGAGAACGAGCACAGGCAGACAGAGTGGCAGGCAGAGGCAGAGGGAGAAGCAGGCTCCCTGCCGAGCAAGGAGCCCGATGTGGGACTTGATCCCAGGACGCTGGGATCATGACCTGAGCCGAAGGCAGCCGCTTAACCAACTGAGCCACCCAGGCGTCCCAGATTCCAATTTTGAAAGATGTTGTACTATGGGTAAAATACCGTCAAACAGCACTGCATACTACAGAGAAATCATTCATGAAAGGAAGAGTCAATTGATGTGGCAAACTTCATCATTGTCTTAATGTTAAGAAATTGCCACAGCCACACCAAACTTCACCAACCGTCACCTTGATCCATTAGCAGCCATCAACATTAAGGCAAGACCTTCCACCAGCAAAAAGATTACAACTCACTGAAAGCTCCAATGATGGTTAATATTTTTTATCAATAAAGTATTTTAAATTAAGGTACATACATTGTTTTTTATTTTTAAAAAATTTTTTAAAGATTTTATTTATTTATTTGACAGACAGATCAATTTATTTATTTATTTGACAGACAGAGATCACAAGCAGGCAGAGAGGCAGGCAGAGAGAGAGGGGGAAGCAGGCTCCCCGCTGAGCAGAGAGCCCGATGCGGGGCTCAATCCCAGGACCCTGGGATCATGACCGGAGCCGAAGGCAGAGGCTTTAACCCACTGAGCCACCCAGGCGCCCCCATACATTGTTTTTTAAAATGTGACTATTATTGCTCACTTAATATACTATTGTATAGTGTAAACATAACTTGTATATATACTGGGGAACCAAAAAATTCATTTGACTTGGTTTATTGTGATATTCACTTTATTGTGCTGGTCTGGAACAAAACCTGCAATATCTCTGAGGTATCTATGTGGCAATAACACACAAACACACACACAAGACACTGGAGGAAAAGGATCCTACAAACTGAAAGATTTAATGAAAAGTTTCACTACTGAAAGCGTAAACAAAGAAAAACAAAGAATGGTGGTTACTGTTGGGGGAAAAAGTTGGGGAACAGAGAGGATAGGGACAGGATAGAAGGAAGACCTCTTAATTAAAGGTAAATAAAAAATCCTTCTGATTTTTTAATGGCGTATATGTATTACTGCTCAGTAAATTTTAACACAGAAGTGGATTTGCAAGGTTGCTGGATAAAAGATTAATATAAAAAATCAACATCATCAAAATCAAATATCATCAGAAACAACCAATTAGAAAATCTAACTTAAAAATCCTATTTAAGGTCTGTATGGATAAAAGTATAAAACTTTATTGAAATGTATAAAAGAATATCTAATAGAGATACTATGTTCATGCACAGGAAGTTTCAATAACATGAAGTTGAAAAAAATTCCCAAATATCTGATTTAAATGCAATTCCAATAAAAATAATAATGGGTTTTTTAGGAACTTGATCAAGTAACCCTAAAATTCACTTGCCCAATAAAGACCCAAAAGTACCAAAGACAATATAGACAGGGTAATAAGGAGTGAAGGTTTTTCTACCAATTACCAAGCCTTATAATGAAGCTCCAATAATTAAAACTCAGTGGCGCTAGTGTAGGAATAGGTAAGTGGAACATACTTACAATTGCTAGACAGAAGTAGACCCACATATATATGGAATCTTAGGTTTTGTTAGATTTTGATTACTCAAAAATAATTGGGGTTGGGGCGCCTGGGTGGCTGAGTGGGTTAAAGCCTCTACCTTCGGCTCAGGTCATGATCCCGGGGTCCTAGGATCAAGCCCCACATCAGGCTCTCTGCTCGGCAGGGAGCCTGCTTCCCCCCTACTCTCTCTGCCTGCCTCTCTGCCTACTTGTGATCTCTCTGTCAAATAAATAAATAAAATCTTTTTTAAAAATTGGGATTTCCTAGGAATTTACCCTGAAACTGTTCCTCCAACAACTAAAAACTACACATGCATAAGATATTGATTATACTATTATTGCAATTGCAAATATTAGAAACAACATACATAGGAGAGTATTTGAATAAACTATGGTATATCCACATAATGGAGTGCTATGCTGCTGAAAGAAATAATGGAGAAGATCTCTATGAAATGACGTGGAGTGATTTCCAGGATAGATTGTTCAGTAAAAACAACAACAAAACCTAAAGTGCAAGATTTTCTATAGTATACCACCTTTTGTATAAAAAGGAAGGAAAAAGAAGAAATTATACACAGATTGGCTCATTTGTGCAAAAACAAAAACAAAAAGAAAAACCCAACCAAACAAACCACAGGAAGGAAAAACCAGAGATTAATGAGACTGGGTTGTAGAGGTCATGGACAGACATAGGGTAGAAGGAAGGTAGAGAATGAGGGGGTGATCCTCCGTACCTCTCTGTACAGAACTGACTTTTGGAACCATGTTAATGTTTCATTTTTTAAAAAGAAATAAAGTCAGTAGGAAATGGGAGATTGTATAATATGATAACAACAACAACAACAACAAAACAAAACTACTTCCCATGAATAACATAATAACACTAAAGGTGGGAAAAAGAGAGCTAATTCAATATACTTTTGAAAAATTATTTGAAATATATACTCTCAGACTAAAGAGGAAAAAACCTCTATACAAATAATGGATTTCAGTTAGTAAGCTGCTTTTTTGCAGAGTTATTAGTTAGCAGTTCTAAAATTACTAAGTATTCTATGATTTGGCAAATAAGAGATTGTGGGTAATGGGAGCCAAGTTTCTTATTGTCGGAAGAGTTACAAATATGGAAACCAGGAAGATAGAATGACCTTGCAGTGGAGGATTAAAATTGAAGATACTGACAAAAAACAATGATTTGATGGATTTTATAAATAGATATTATATGTAGTTGGGGATGCATGGGACACCTAATGCTCAGGTCTTGAAAATCTAAAATTGGGAGTCCATTAAAAGGAACTAGGGCATTTGTGTAGTTTACAAAAAAAAAAAAAAAGGAATCATAGGTTTCTTGGGAATGGCTAGTTCTAGAACTTGGATAGGGAAAGTACAAGATGAACTGGAATACCTTTTTGAATCAAAGTAAAAAGTGTTCAAAGAAAGATTGAGACATATCAAAAAACACATAGGGAAAAAAGAAAAGACAAAACGACTTGCATAAAGGGGAGCCCCCAGTGGCCCTAGTTTACAAATGAGCCCACAGTAACATAACTGAACAAATAAATGAGTGGTAGACAAGAAAGCGTATAGTGGAAGGCCAACTATTAAATGAGTAAGGAATTCAGGAATTAGAAAATCACAATTTGGAAACCACCATAATAATAATTAATTCAGGAAACAGTCATCAATAAATGCTGAAATTATAGATGAGTGTTACGGAGTAAGAAGATATTTACATAGTCTCAAAGTAAATAAATCTCCATGAGATATTTATAAATTACAAAGGGAAGCACAGGTTATAATAGAAAAATCTGGCAGATAACAATCTAAACAAATCACCAGGATTGCCATCAGCATGTGCCTCCTGATTGGATGCAACACTACAGCATTTTTTGTGGCATTCCTGCCAAAAGTTCAGAACCTGATATAATCATGAAGAAACATCAGACAAACACAAATTGAGGAATATTTTACAATTACTGTCCTGTATACTCTTCAGAAATGCTAATGTCATGAAACACGGACTCAAGAAATATTCCAGATTAGGGCGCCTGGATGGCTCAGTGGGTTAAAGCCTCTGCCTTTGGCTCAGGTCATGATCTCAGGGTCCTGGGATCGAGCCCCGCGTCGGGCTCTCTGCTTGGCAGGGAGTCTGCTTCCCCCTCTCTCTCTGCCTGTCTCTCTGCCTACTTGTGATCTCTGTCAAATAAATAAATAAAATCTTAAAAAAAAAAAAAGAAATATTCCAGATTAAAAGAAAGGCTGAAGATGAATTTTGAATGCTAGGCATGATGCTAGATTTTATTTTGCTATAAAAGACATTTGTGGAGGGGGGCTCCTGGATGACATGGTTGGTTAAACATCGAATTTGGCTTTGGCTCAGGTCATAATCTCAGGGTCATGGATTGAACCCTGTGTCAGGCTCTGTCCTCAGCTCAGACTCTGGTTGGGATTCTCTCTACCTCTCCCTCTGCCCCCTGTGATCTCTCTCTAAAGTAAATAAATAAATATTTTTTTAAAAAGGCATTTTGGGGGGACGCCTGGGTGGCTCAGTGGGTTAAAGCTGCTGCGTTGCGCTCAGGTCATGATCCCAGGGTCCTGGGATCGAGCCCGGAATCGGGCTCTCTGCTCGGCAGGGAGCCTGCTTCCCTTCCTCTCTCTCTCTGCCTGCCTCTCTGCCTGCTTGTGATCTCTGTCTAATAAATAAATAAAATCTTAAAAAAAAAAATAAAAGGCATTTTGGGGACATTTAGAAAAGTCAGAGTGAGGTATATAAATTAGATAATAGTATTGTATTTATACTAATGAGCTGATTTTGATAATTACACTTCGGCTGTGTAAGACTGTCCTTGAAAACACATACTGAAGTCTAAAATTACATCATTCTGCAATTTATTCTCAAATGGTCCCAGAAAAGTTAAAATATATACTTACATGTGTGTGTATGTGTACAGAGAGACCTATTCATGTAATTTATGTTTAACCTGAAATTATGTTGAAAAAATTAAAAGGTAATTCATTAAAATAATGCAAATTAACACTACACTACATAGTCACTAGAATGGCTTGAATAAAAAAGATTGACAATACCAAATATTGACAAGGATATGGAGAAACTGGGACCCTTGTACATTGCTGGTGGGGTTGCAAATTAGTACCTAAACTTTAGAATACAGTTTAGTGGATTCTTGGAAATTTAAACATTTACTTTCCACATAGCCCAGTGATTCCACTTCTCTATATCTAGTCAAGAAAAGTGAACATATGTCCACACAGATGTTTCTCTATTTCATTGCAGCATTTAATAATAGTTAAAGACTGGAAACATTCCAAATGTCCATCAGTGAAATGACAAACAAAATGCTGCATATGTACACAATGAAGTACTACTCAGCAATAAAAATGAAATTCTGGGGGCGCCTGGCTAGCTCAGACAGTGGAGCATGTGGCTCTTGATCTCAGGATTGTGAGCTCAAGCCCCATGTTGGATGTGGAGTCTACTCAAGAAGAAAATGAAATTATGATATATGTGACAATATGCATGAACATATCAAAAACATTATGCCAAGTGAAAGAAGCAAGGTGCAATAGATTATATATTACTTTATTCAATTTATATGAATTTAGGGAAACTATTGAGATAAAAATAGATCCCTAGTTCCCTTAGGGCTAAGGATGGGAATTGGGATTGATTGCAAACAGGAATGAAGGAGTTTTAGAGAGTGATAGAAACCTTCTAAAACTGGATTGTGGTGATGGTTGCATATTTGAACCTTAAAATTAGTGAATTTTATGGTGTGTATATCATACCTCAATAAAGCTATTTAAAGACTATAAAGCCCCCCAAAATGAGGAACAAATGGACTATTCAATAAATACTAATGGAGCAACAGGCTACCCATATGGAAAAAATTAGTTCACATACACACACACACATCCAGCTGGTATAAAGGCCTAAATCTTAAGACCCTAGCTGCTTAGGAGAAAATATAGAGAATACCTCTATAGCCTCAGAATATGCAAGCTTTCTTTTGACCATAAAAGCACTAATCAAAAATAAAATATCGGGGCGCCTGGGTGGCTCAGTGGGTTAAGGCCTCTGCCTTCGGCTCAGGTCATGATCCCGGGGTCCTGGGATCGAGCCCCACATCGGACTCTCTGCTCTCAGGGCCTGCTTCCTCCTCTCTCTCTGCCTGCTTGTGATCTCTGTCTGTCGGATAGATAAATAAAATCTTTAAAAATTAAAAAAAAAATCAATAAATTAACAACTTTAAAATTGGAAACATGCATAACAAAGACACTAAAAGCTCAAAGACTTTATTATAAATACTTGCAAAATTTATAACTAACAGTTATAGTTTATATAATTATATAATATAGCTATTACATAAATATGTCCTACAATAAGGGATAAACCCTACAAACAATCTGATTGAAAAACAGTCACAGAGGCGCCAGGGTGGCTCAGTCACTTAAGCATCAGTCTTTTTTTTTTTTTTTTAAGATTTTATTTATTCACTTGACAGACAGAGATCACAAGTAGGCAGAGAGGCAGGCAGAGGAGGAAGCAGGCTTCCCGCTGAGCGGGGAGCCCGATGCGGGGCTCCATGCGGGGCTCAATCCCAGGACCCTGGGATCATGACCTGAGCCGAAGGCAGAGGCTTTAACCCACTAAACCACCCAGGTGCCCCAAGCATCAGTCTTGATTTTGGCTCAGGTAATGATCTCAGTGTTGTGAAACTGAGCCCTAGTTTGGGCTCTGCATTAGGTGTGGAGCCTACTCGGGATTCTCTCTCACTCCTTCTTCCTCTGCCCCATGCCTCAAAATAATTTTTAAAAGAGAAAGAAAAATGGTCACAGGATAGGAATATACAATTTGCTGAAGTAGAAATTGTTAAAATTAAGAACTGTATGAAAAGAAGTTCTGCCTCACTTGTAATCATGAAAATGCAATTTATTTTTTTAAAAGATT
The DNA here is from genome assembly GCA_003697995.1 of Taxidea taxus jeffersonii. Taxonomy (NCBI): domain Eukaryota; kingdom Metazoa; phylum Chordata; class Mammalia; order Carnivora; family Mustelidae; genus Taxidea; species Taxidea taxus. Next base: position 72,900 of record ML102519.1, on the reverse strand, counting down.
TTATTTATTTGACAGAGAGAGATCACAAGTAGGCAGAGAGGCAGGCAGAGAGAGAGGAGAGAGGGGGAAGCAGGCTCCCTGTTGAGCAGAGAACCCAATGCGGGGCTCAATCCCAGGACCCTGGGATCATGACCTGAGCCGAAGGCAGAGGCTTTAACCCACTGAGCCACCCAGGCGCCCCCATGAAAATGCAATTTAAAATGACAATGTGACAGGGTGTCTGGGTGGCTCAGTGAGTTAAGTGTCTGCCTTCGGCCAAGGCCATGATCCCAGGATGGGATCGAGTGACCAGAGAGCCCACTTCCTCCCTCTCCCTCTGCCTCTCCCCTCTGCTGGTGTGTTCTCTCTCTGAAATAAACAAAATCTTTTTAAAAAAATGACACTGTGACAGAAATTCACACCTATCAGATTGGCAAAAATTAGTCTGATATCATCAACATTGGATTCTCATAAGGATTCTCATAATTGCTAGTGGATATAAATTGGTACAACTACTTTGAAGTGCAATGTGGTAGTATTTACCCAAATTCATATCTACAACTTGGCAATTTTATTATCTAGATACATTCCTAAGAAAAATACCAGAAGACATGTACAAGAGTGTTTACTGCAACATTTTCCATAATAGCAAAAAAAATTGTCACTCTTTTTGAAATCGTTTTGACTGTTCCAGATCCTCACATCATTTGGACCTCTGCCTCCCTATGGCAGAAGTGAAACAAAGGTAATACTGACAGAAAAGGAAGATGTGCTAGAAAATGAACTGAAATTCCGTGAACCTCAGGGGGGAAATCTTTGAAGTGTAGATATTATAGGAGAGTCTTTTAAATTCTGAAAGTTTTTTTTTAAGATTTTATTTATTTGACAGACAGAGATACAAGTAGGCAGCGAGGCAGGCAGAGGGAAGGAAGCAGGCTCCCTGCTGAGCATAGAGCCCGATGCAAGGCTTGATCCCAGGACCCTGAGATCATGACCTGAGCCGAAGGCAGAGGCTTTAACCCACTGAGCCACCCAGGCGCCCTTAAATACTGAAAGTTTTGTGAACAGTAAAAATTTACCATTAACTAGCACTGATCAGGAAATTAGACTATTCACTAAGTTTCCTTCTAGCCTGAACATTCTGTAGTTTTCATATCTATTTAATATTCTGTATTATGCGTGTAGTTCCTATTTATGTATTTGCTGTGACATTGCGTACTCTAATTTGTTAGGCACAAACTTTTTAAGTATAATAGTGAATTCATATTGTTCTCATTTAACTCCTAGATGAGTGCTTCATGCAAAGAATAACTGGGAGGAATAGTTAGTGTTCTTATCTCATATCCAGATCTGCATGGAAGTAATTCCAGTATCTGCTTTTTCTAATACATAGGATAAAGTATAATAATTAAAAACTTGGACTCTGGAGCCAGGCTGCACTGTTTTAAAACCTAACTCCTCCGCTTATTAGCTTCATAACCCTGGGAAATTATTTGTCCTCTCTGCGGTTAGGTTATTTCCACCTATAAACACAGAATTGTAAATAATAGGTTTTCTCCTAGAGTTGTTTGAGGTTTAGGAATGAAAGTATGTAAAGCGCTTAAAACAATGTAAACAATTAAGACAATGTAAACCACAAAGTAAGTATTATATAGGAATGGCTTCAATCCTGAGAGAAGCATGTAACTCATGATGCTTTCAGGGGGAAGAAGAACGAGTTAAAGATAACCAAATTATCTTAAGCTTTTATTTTTTAATTTTTAAAATTTTCTTTTTTATTGTATTATTATTTTTTAATGTAGGCTCCTTGCCCAAGGTGGAGCCCAATGCAGGGCTTAAACTCAGGTCCTTGAGATCAAGACCTAAGCTCAAGTGTCAGATGTTTAACCAGCTGAGCCACCCAGGTGCTCTTCTTTAAGCTCTTTGAAACAAAGAATATATGTGTATATGTGTGTGTATATATATTATGTATATATATCATATTTATGCATCATATATATATATATCATCTATCACCTTTCATTTTTCCTGCTTCCCCTTTGAATTCAGAGGTTCCTCTCTTTGGCTAGAGTCCTCTCTTTTGCTAGAAATATTTGGAGTCCTCTCTTTTGCTAGAAATATTTGTGGCAACATACTTTCCTACCATGTTTATGTCATTATCACCAGCTGCTGCTCTTTTTTTCAGGCTGGACGGCAAGTGGAAGCAGAGCAGGCCTATAAGTACACAATGAAGGTACGATGCAGATGCCTCTGCAGTTTGTCTGTACTGTACTGAGGTTGGGCCATTGGGAAAAAGATGCTGGCTTGATTCAGGACTTCAGAGCATTCCATCATTTCCTGATGTGAATATTTTTCTAGAGGCTCTTCTTATCATCTTTGCCATTATCATAGGGCTGCTGGGGTTTGGAATAACCAAGCCCCCTAGGTATGCCACCATCCCCCCTTTTAAAAGATTTTGAGAGAATGAGCAGAGCTAGAGAGAGATCACAAGTGTGTAGGTGGGGGAGGTTTCTACCTCTTTAGAGAATTTGGTTTAATGGAAAGACAGATGGCCAGGGTGTGAGTAGACCTGAATTATGGTCCTAGTTTTGCCACTAACTTTACTGTGTTAACTTCTTTAAGCCTCATTTTCCACATGTACACTGAAGGTATATAGGTCAACAAATTTCGTGTAAAGGGCAAAACAATATTTTAGGCTTTGTGGGCCAAACGGTCTCTATTGTGTCTATTATCCTCTGCCCTTGTAGTACAAAAGGAGCCACAGACAACACATTAACATATAAGCATGGTTGTATTTCAAATAAAACTTTACTTAATAAAACAGCAAGCTAGATTTGACTCATAAGCAGTAATCTGCCAACCCCTGCTCTATTATATTATGAATTATAATCGTAATTAGTGTCTTAAATAACTAAAGTTTAATTTTTCTCATCTAATGAAAAGCCCAAGGCTGGTACCAGAGCTCCAAAATGTCACCAGAGACACAAACTTTTTTTTTCCCAACTCTATCTTTCTGCTCCACCAATCATAGCATGCAGATCCCACCCTTCATAGTTGCAAGATAGCCATTGTAGCTCAAACCACCATATACATGTTCCAGGCAAAATAAATAAAAGGGAGGAAAGAACAAAGAGGACATGCTAGCTATTGCCCTTCCCTTTAAGAAGCAATGACTTTATGGGGATAAAAGATACAGCACAGGGAATATGGCCAATGGAATGTAATAGTGTTGTGTGGTGACAGATGGCAGCTGTACACCTGTGAGCACAGTGTAATGTACAGACTTAAAATCACTATGTTGTACACCTGAAATACAGTGTGTCAACTATACTCATAAAAAATAAAAGATGTTTAATTCACACGTACATATAGCATTTGATGGTAAAAATAATTATTTCCAGAGAAAAGTATCTACTTTCGGGTGTGGGGAGGGTGGGGGAGAAGCAATGACCTTGGCCTACATTTCGATGGCCAAACTGGTCCTAAGACTACCCCTAGCTCTAACAAAAGAAGGAAATGGAGCTTTTTATCTAGCTGCCTTCCTGCCCTTGAAAAGAAAAGATTTTGTTAGAAAGAAAGGAGTTGGGTATTCAGTAGGCAACTAAGTATCTCTACTACATACCTAGGAGCTAAAAATAAATTCAGATCTAGTATCTTTGTTTTGTGTGTCTTTGATTCCTGTGACTTGCCAAACTGGAATATTATAGTCAAGATAGACTGGGTAATAATGTGAAAAAATTTTTATTTTTTTAAAAATACTTTAAAAAATACTTTAAAAAAAAGATTTTTATTTATTTATTTGACACAGAGAGAGATCACAAGCAGGCAGAGAGGCAGGCAGAGAAACAGGGGGAAGCAGGCTCCCTGCCGAGCAGAGAGCCCGATGTGGGGCTCGATCCCAGGACCCTGAGATCATGACCTGAGCTGAAGGCAGAGGCTTCAACCCACTGAGCCACCCAGGCGCCCCTAAAAAAATACTTTATTATTAAAGTTATTTAACAAAAAATACCCAAGTTGTAAATGTTCATACTACTTGGATTTTCATAAAGTGAACATGTCTATGTAATCAGCACAATGTTCTGAGGTCTTTTAATGGAGTTACCATGAAATAGGGAATATAGGAAGAGCCCAATTTCATGCCAAGAAACTATATTCTTTAACTGTAGCCTCCACATCGGTATATCAGGTATGATATGTATCCTTCCCTTCCTTCTCATGCAGCTGAAACTAAATGATAAAGCTCTGCTTGCAGAAATCCACATGGTACAGGAGACAGTTGGCTTTGGAAATCCATCTTTCTGACATCCTTCCAGCTGAAGAATCTGTATGGAACTGAGCTCCTTTCCTTCCCAGGGAGATTAAACCCTGGACATTTTTCCATATGAGGCCTGGGGACGAAAATACCACAAACAGAAACCCATTCATTTATTTCCATTGGCTAATTTACTGGATGGCTGTTACTGTGTATTTTACAGGTTGACAATAAACTGGATGACAATAAAAAATAAAAAAGATTCAAAATTCTTAAGTGTGGTTCTGGATTTAATTAAGGTCTACTGAGGTATATATAAGAATATAATTACTTATTTATGTAATTAAGGTAATGTGGGTTCATTATTAGGGTTTCTGTTAAAAGCTTATCAGGTCATTCCTGGACTGGTAAGGCCAACTTCTAAGGTCTCTGGCTAGGTTCACTTTCTGGAACTTGAGAATTAAGGCATCAATTTCTAAAGTGGACCTAAAGGAAGACTACTCTGCTGGATCACTGTATTAGGACAAACACATTAGTTGTAGCCAGACCCTTTGAATCCAGTGGTGAACAGAGCTGAACAGAGAAGTCTGCTGAAGGTGGAGGTACTGATTACCTCTAAGCAAGGGTATCTTCATGGATCTAAATCACAAGGGCTCCAAGAAGAGTCCATTAAGTTCAAGAGACGCAAAACTCCCCTCAACTAAGGCCAGTATCCTAAGGCTAAAGATGACAAAGGAACATTATTACTTCACTCCCGTCCTGGATCACTGCATAGCAAAACCAGGAATCAAGACTCCTCTTCCTTAATTTTTTAAAGAAGGTGAAGAGAATAGGAGGGAAGTGGGAGAAAGGAGGGAATGTGGGAGGCATATTAATAAACAAGAAGAATAAGACAAGCCCTACATTCATTTATAGTCCGTATGCAGTCTTGGTTCTAACGTTACTTTCTTTATGATAAAGTCCTCCTGATGCAACAAGGAAGTATCAGGTTCGCCCTGTCCTCTGCTCCCCCAGGACTGTGCGCTGACCATCTCAGTGGACTCCGGCGTAAACTCAGCGTCTCCCCCACGTGACGGCGAGCTTCCTAGAGGCAGGACAGCGCCCTTTCAGGTAGGCGTTCTCAGCACTGCACTTTGGCTCTAAACCCGTGCTCAAAAGTTCGCTGGAAGAATGGATTTGTGGACTACTTTAGCACTTCTGGCTGCTCCCTGGGATTCTCCCAATATTCCTCACTCCATCAGGAACGCAAAGCCAGGAGCGGACCGAGAACACCTACACAGCCTCGCTAGTGCTACCGCCCCAAATATACGCAAACTGCAGCGCGCCTTTTTTGCGGCAGTTTAAGGTACTTTAGGGTCATGGCGTTGCATTATGGGAAGTGTAGGGGCGGGAAAGCGGAAGGGGCGGGGCGAGCGGAGTCTTCCCTTCCTGCACAGGGACGCTGGGTCTTGTGGTGGGAGGGTGGTGGGGTTTGGGTGTCGCAGTGTGTACTTCGCGTTTGTCCTCCGCCCTACCCGAGGCGGTAGAGCTGATTGGTGGCGGTGGCTGCGCACTTGGAGGCGCGGCAAGTGGCGCACAGGCATCGGCGCACGTTGGCTGCACCATGGTCCAGCTCTGTGAGTGACCTTCCGGGTGGTCGCGGGGCCGGGGGGCGTGTAGGACCCGATGAAGCAGCTCTTCTAGGTGAGCTGGAGGCAACCCGAACTTGAAACAGCCACACTACCTTACGTTTGTCCCTCTCCTGAGGTTTTTTTCTCACTTAATCTTTTCTTAAAATTCATGAGACAGATGGCGTTCAGTTTCTAGATAGGCGGCTGAGGGTCCGTCGTGGTCACAGAGCTATTAAATGGCAGGCCAGTGTTGAGCAGATTGAGGAGGTAGTCATTTCTGCCTGAAGTGCATGAGAGGAGTTTCACAAAGAATATGCCATCTAAACTGAGTTGACGATAATTGGTTGGATGCAAGCAAGTCCCTTTAGCTGAGGAAGGGGCTTGTTTTATCTATCTCATTTTGTTCATTTTATGTACTCGGTTCTTGTGTGTTAACAAATTAATTCTCTGCAGCTACTGTCCTGTGCAAAGCCTACCGTGGAGGCCATTTAACCATCCGTCTTGCCCTGAGTGGCTGTACCAACAGGCCTTTCTACCGCATTGTGGCTGCTCACAACAAGTGTCCCAGGGATGGCCGTTTCGTGGAGCAGCTGGGCTCCTATGATCCACTGCCCAACAGTCATGGAGAGAAAATCGTTGCTCTCAACCTAGAACGGATTCGGCATTGGATTGGCTGTGGGGCCCACCTCTCTAAGCCTGTGGAGAAGCTTCTGGGTAATTCAGCTCTAGCCTTATTTCATTGAGGGGATTTTCAGTTGACGTCAGTTTCAGGATAAGAGTTAAGAATGATTTTCATTACCTCAGGCTGCTTAGGGCTAGGGTGAAAGCTGAAGTTGTGATCTAATTGTCATTTTCACTGGAGACCCCTTTTGTGGACTTTTACGAGACTTCCTGAGTGAATGGGATTTTGTACTGAAAATGGGAATAGTGTGTCTTGAATGGCTGTCTGTCCATTTATCTTTTTTCAAATAAGGGCTTTAGCTCTTAGGAAGTAACATCTACTGTCTCCTTGTAGTAAATGGAGGGGAGGGAGTTGGGGGAAGAGATAAGATAGTTTGGCAAGAGAGGAGCATGTTTTAAATCCATGCTGTAGGTCAGGTCTCTGTTAGACCTCAACTCTGTGAGGCTAAGTTCCCAGGGAATCATTGGCTTATACCATGTTATAATGAATGGAAATCCTGTTGCTTTTAGGTCTTTCTGGCTTTTTCCCTCTGCATCCCATGATGATCACAAACGCTGAGAGGCTGCGAAGGAAACGGGCACGTGAAGTCCTCTTAGCATCTCAGAAAACAGATACAGAGGCTACAGAAACAAAAACGAGCTGACTTCAATGAGCAGAGCATTGGGGGAAAGGTCAAAGTCCTCTTAAAACACTTATGCAGAACGCTTAGTTTTATTAGATTTGGAGGTCAATAAATGGAGTTTTCTGCATCACCCATGCTCTTCTGGACTGTCCTGAGCTGGACTCGGAGAGTAATTTGTTCTTTTTGACATAGAGCTGGGTCCAGATACTATTGAGCTTTTTTAGCCTTTATTGGGAAAAGACAGTGGCTCTGGGGTATGTCGGACTTTTGGGTTGGGCCCTGGATCTCTCAGACAACTTTACAGTCTGCTGCCTTGCAATACTTCCCTGTTTGAAAGCCCCCAGCTAGACTGTCCATGGTCTGTCTGTGCAATTCCTTCCTTAATCATTTATGGTCAGCCCACTAGCTCAAGAACACAATTACTTTCCTTATTTATTTATTTATTTATTTATAGAGTTACTTTCTCTTGTTTGACATATAATTTCAAATTTGCTAGATTTTAGGCTATAATAGCATACTTTTAGAATGAGAAACTGGAAGAAAGGTAATATTGAAAAGTACCTACATATATTCTTGACCCTTTACAGTTAAAGGTTTTTCATAAGGATTATTAGGTATCATGAAAGGGGGTAAGATTGTCTCCATTTTATTGAAGAGAGATTGAGGTTCAGATGTGGAAACTTGCCCAACGCCATCTCTTTTCATTTGGGCAGAGCTAAGATTCAGACCCCAATATGCATATCTGGAGAGCCCTTTCCAACACATTATATTGTCTGTGGCAGGGTGGGTGTGAGATGAGCAAAGATGAGAGGTTTTTCAAAAGTCTACTTAAAAAGCCAGTGGTAGAATGAGGTTTAGGTGTCATGAGTTTGGTTAACAAATGACTGGCTGTGCCCCAAGCCCAAAATGTCACATCTGCCTCACCAGAACTGCAGGACAGTCACAAGTGTGGATCAGAGGATTTAATGCACACTCTGGGTAATATAATTTCAAATTCTGGCACAAGACTAGGATACAGAGCTGATAGAGGAGACACTAAAGCCCTATCAATGTACCAATTTATTTTCTGGGTTTTATATATTGAGGACAATTATCAGCCATTTCATTTTGGGGTTAAGACTCTCCCAGGGTTGTCACTGGTGGGCCTCCTTTACTTTGAGGGGACTTTGAAGGGAAGGCAGGCTGAGAAGAACTGACTGCATTTGATCATGCGTGTGGGAAAAATGCTATGAAAACCATGGGAACTCTGGAAGTTAAAGAAAATAACACTCTGGAGAGTTTAAGGTTTTTGGATAAGCTTTAATTGGTAGAGCAGAGAAGAATGATTATGAAAAGTATTGACCAGTAAAGGGAACTGCTGGGAAATGGGTTAAGGTATTATTTTGATCTGTTGGGTTTTTGCTAACTCAAGTATACACTTTATGCCCTGATCTATCCTTCCTCTGTGATTTGTATACACATACTTCCTGTATGAGCACATCCTGTCCCTAATTTCCAGTTTTCCGTAGCTCTAGCCTTACTTTGGATCTGCTGACACAGTTTCACACCATCTCTTAGTTGATTGTATCAGCTTATGTTGCTGTCACCTCAAATCCAACATGTTCAAACCCAGCTCTGCATTAAAAAGAAAGAAAGAAAAGTCTTTGCTTCAGCAGCTCTATTTTTACTCAGATGAGGGTTTGGGTCATGTTACCTTAACCAAAGTAGAAGGTGATTAGGAACTGGAAGGTGAGTGAGTATGATTCTGTAATAAATGTTAGTTTTAATTTTTTTTTAAAGATTTATTTATTTGGGGCGCCTGGGTGGCTCAGTTGGTTAAGCAGCCGCCTTTGGCTCAGGTCATGATCCCAGCGTCCTAGGATCGAGCCCCGCATCGGGCTCCCTGCTCGGCGGGGAGTCTGCTTCCCCCTTTGCCTCTGCCTGCCGCTCTGTCTGCCTGTGCTCGTTCGCTCTCGCTCCGACAAATAAATAAAATCTTTAAAAAAAAAAAAGATTTATTTATTTATTTGACAGATATCACAAGTAGGCAGAGAGAGAGGAAGGGAAGCAGGCTCCTTGCTAAGCAGAGAGCCCGATGTGGGGCTCCATCCCAGGATCCTGGGATCATGACCGGAGCGAAAGGCAGAGGCTTTACAACGGGCTCCCTGCTCAGCGGGGAGTCTGCTTCCCCCTCTGCCTCTGCCTGCCGCTCTGTCTGCCTGTGCTCGTTCGCTCTCGCTCTGACAAATAAATAAATAAAATCTTAAAAAAAAAAAGATTTATTTATTTATTTGACAGATATCACAAGTAGGCAGAGAGAGAGGAAGGGAAGCAGGCTCCTTGCTAAGCAGAGAGCCCGATGTGGGGCTCCATCCCGGGATCCTGGGATCATGACCGGAGCGGAAGGCAGAGGCTTTAACCCACTGAGCCACCCAGGCGCCCCGATAAATGTTAGTTTTTAAAAGACCAGTATTTTGTGCTTTTGGTTTACACTTTTTTCTTGTGGGAATTAGGGGAAGTGCTTCCCTAGAAGTCCCAGCCAGTAGGTTACAAAATTACTGGTTCTTAGAGTTTTGTGTACACTTGTCAGGATCACTGAAAAAGAACAAATCTATGTAACGATGTTGAACCATGTCAACTCGCCAAAAGCGGATATTACGCAGTTTTTTACTTTAAAAAGGCAAACAAAACAGCAATATGTAGTTTCGATGTAGTATGGACGTGCTTTTTATTCATTATTACGTTCATTATTGAATGAATTGCACTGGCACACTGGTGAGAAGACAAGCGCCAGGTTTCTTGAGTAAGGGGGTGGAGGGCGTCTGTTCACTTGGAGCCTCGGGTAACCACAAAGAGGGAAGTTCCTGCGGCTGCTCCGGTCTCTGCTTAAGTCTTGGCCACGCCCTTGTTTTGCAGCTGCCGTAAAGTGCGACATCGCGGCCACGCTTATTGGGCGCTTTTTATGACGCAGTAGCCCGGGGCTTTTTTTGCGCGGGAAAAGGGGGCAATCTGGAGCTCCAGCCTGTGTTGCTTGGACAGGCGGTTTCTGTGGAGTTTGCGGTCGCCCCCCTCCCTGCCGGCTATGGGGTTGCTGGAGCTGTGCGAGGACGTTTTTGGTACCAACGACCTTTACCGAGTGTTGGGCGTGCGGCGCGAGGCTTCCGACGGCGAGGTCCGACGCGGCTACCACAAGGTGTCCCTGCGGGTGCATCCGGACCGGGTCGGCGAGGACCACAAAGAGGAAGCCACCCGCCGCTTCCAGGTGCGCAAGTCCGGGCTCCACTGGCCGCCTGCATTTTTCTCGGTGTTCTGGCCGCCCGGCGCCTCCCAGGCGGAGTGCGCCCAACCTGTCCTCTTGTTTTTCTAATTTTTATTTCTCTCAGCGAGGGATGCGAGGGTGACTTTTTGTTGCTTTTAACCCGCAGATCCTCGGGAAAGTCTATTCTGTTTTGAGCGACAAAGAGCAGAGAGCATTGTACGATGAGCAGGGAACAGTAGACGAAGATTCTGATGTGCTCAGCCAAGATCGGGACTGGGAGACGTATTGGAGGTTACTTTTTAAAAAGGTAGAGGACCCTGGAAATTTCTTTGTGGTGATTCTCTTCATTCATTCAACAAACGTTTATTGATTGCCTTTAAGGTACTGCATTTTGTGTTGAGTAGGAATGAGGAATTTCTGTTTCACCTTTAAATACACATATGTGCAAGTATTCTTCGGGAGATAACATCTTTGAAGAAGAATAAGTCTGTTTAACCGTCAAACATAACGTACTTTTACTGAAATGGGTCTTTAATTTTCTGTTGATATAGAGCGATTGCAGGGGGAAAGGTTTAATATTTTATAAGATAATGCTTTATTTTACATATCGACATGTAAGCCTTGAGTTCTGGGAAACTTCCTTAAATTTTCCTGGTCTGTAGTTCAGTAGTTGTGAAGGTTGAAATAGGGAAAACTCTGGAAAAGTTTGGCATAGAAAGTGTGGTTTTCACTGAATTTCAACTGAAGCACCTATTGTACTCGGGACTTTAAACACCTCACTCTAGTTTTATGAGTATACTTTTTATTTAAAATTCTCAGAGTTAAAGCATATGTCTCTCATTTGTTCAGATATCTCTAGAAGACATTAAAGCTTTTGAAAAGACATACAAAGGTTCTGAAGAAGAGCTGGCTGATATTAAACAGGCCTATTTGGATTTCAAGGGAGACATGGATCAGATCATGGAGTCTGTGCTGTGTGTGCAGTACACAGAAGAACCCAGGATAAGGAACATTATTCAGCAAGCCATTGATGCTGGAGAGATCCCATCCTATAATGCCTTTGTCAAAGAATCGAAGCAAAAGATGAATGCAAGGAAAAGGAGGGTAAGATTTTGAATGCTGTTTTTTTATGTGTCAGTTGATTCCAAAAAGAATGTGAGGGTATTTACAATAACAGAAGTATGTAAGGTTACTGAGATGAGAGTAGGGGTTAACTCATTTCTTTTCTAATAAAATGAGCATATGAGCTCATTAAGAGAAACTTTTTTTCTCTAGTATGTTGTGCTCAAGAGGATTTTGCTAGGTGGATTGTTTAATATCATCTTAAAATAACACTGAAATATTCTTTATGTGGGCCTTCTTGTAGCTTTGTCACGGCTTTCCTCAAGAAATAAAGTAATGGAGTTCAGATACATAATGGTTCTCACTTGGTTAAAAGATGGGGAAACGGTGACTAAAACTTTACTTTTTTTGAACTGTGTCTTGTTAATACAGATTTTCTTTTGTTCAGATAGACTCTTGAATTGGACCCAGAATATACATTTCTAAAAAAATGATTTAGTTTATTTTGATGAAAGTGTCTTCCCAAACACACTTGAAGAGGAACACTTGTGAAGAATCAAAAATTGTGGCTTCTGTGGAGTTGGTTAGGATAGGGATGATAGCAGGGAAAAGGAGCTTAAAGACAGAACAGCTCAAGTTCTGGGACACAAGCCTCTGTGTCACTGGTCTTTTGGGGAGGACCAGACTGGTACTGAAGTATCCATTGCCTCAACCTGGCTTTCCTAATGGCTGCTCAGTGGAGAGTAGTGTCATATTTTAGGTCTCTGGTGGGTGCCTTATTTTCTGTGGCTGAATTGGAGGTGGAGGTAGGTCTACAGTTTTGATACAAGATACATACAGGGGAAAGCTTGGCAGGGGTGTGCGCACACATGGAATGTGTATCAAGATTATCATTTTGGGGGTGCATTGCTGACTCAGGCGATAGAGCATCTGACTCTTAATCTTAGGGCTATGAGTTCAAGCCCAACATTGGGCATGGAGCTTACTTTAGACAAGTCATTTTGGCTTATAGGCTACATCTTTTTAGGCCCGCTCTGACAGTTTCAGTTGGTAGTCATTTTCTCTAGTGCAACTGAGCACAGCTGTATTCAATAATAGGATATTAGCATGAGAAACTTTATTAGAGTTGGGGGCAGGTGGATGGCATAGTTCTTTAGAGAGACTCTAGCAAACCTGGGAAGTGGTATCCAGTTTTAAAAGAATTTAATACAGGGACTGAAAGTAGTGAAAACACTTTTTATTGGAATAACAAAATCCTAATGTATCAGCATTCCAGTATTAAGAGTGTTCATTGCTATTTAGAAAATTGACTGGGGGGTGCCTGGGTGGCTCAGTGGGTTAAGCCTCTGCCTTCGGCTCGGGTCATGATCCCAGGGTCCTGAGATCAAGCCCCACATTGGGCTCTCTGCTCAGCAGGGAGCCTGCTTCCTCCTCTCTCTCTCTCTGCCTGCCTCTCTGCCTACTTGTGATCTCTGTCAAATAAATAAATAAAATCTTTAAAAAACAAAAAATTGACTGGGGTTTGGGACCTATTATAGTGTTGTTGCCGTAAAAGAAAGAACAAAGTCATGAACCTTTCCTAAGGTATTCTTACGGTATTTTGGAATCAGTGCCATAGGAAAATTTGGCAGAAGGTGGCTTTGAAACTAGGTAAAGAAAGGTTAAAACTGAATTTGTTAGTGTTTATTCTGACTACCTGGGAATTTTAAACCAGGGTTACTCAAGGCTGCCACCAAGTCACATGTAGTTAAAAAGTAGGTTTCCAGAGGAGAGGAATTTGAGATGCCTGTAATCCTGGCAACATTTTTGAAGACATCCTTGATTAAATGACCTCTCCTTGCTCTCCTAGCATTTTGTTTTCATTCTTACCGTGTGGTTTATGAATACTAAACTACTTGCTACCCATAGCTAGTAAAAATGGGGAAAACCCAGAAATGCTTATTGGAATCAGAGGATCTACTGCATGCTGTCAGCAGTGTTTTCTTTTAATGAATGACATATTTATGTAATTGTCTTAATTTACATATCCCTCAAATTGAAAGGTTCTTACCATAGATTTGCTTTTGGGAAAGAGGGTATATTTTTAGTATATGCTAGGTTGCCATGGAATCTAAAATGAGTTTCTGATTTAGGCTCAGGAAGAGGCTAAAGAAGCAGAAATAAGCAGGAAGGAGCTGGGCCTTGACGAAGGAGTAGATAACTTGAAATCAGTCATTCAGGTAAGCTCGGCAGGTGTTTTTGAAGGTTGTTGCTACTTTTTTCATGTTCTGATTCCTACCGCTAATACTTTCTTCGTAGTGTACAGTGTTGTATTTTGTTTTCTTCTTTTAAAACATAAGTTATATACTACAGTTTCATCCTTTTAAAGTGCATAATAGTGGCTGTTAAGCATATTCATCAAGTTGTAGAACAGCACTAAAAACAGAACATTTTTGTCACCCTAAAAAGAAACCTGTTGCTCATTAGCTGTCATTCCCTGTTCTCCCTTCCACCAGCCTCTGGCAACCACTATGTATTTTTGTCTCTTGGTAGCCTTGTGTTTTGAAAGCTTGTGTTTTAACTTCTTAAACAGAGCAGACAAAAGGATCGGCAAAAAGAAATGGACAGTTTTCTGGCTCAAATGGAAGCAAAGTACTGCAAACCTTCCAAAAGAGGAGGGAAAAAAACGCCTCTCAAGAAAGAAAAGAAATAATGGAATTTTCTCTTCAAAAGTCCTTAGGTGTTAATTGGCACCATTGTAGGCAAGATACAGTCAAGATTTGAAGAAAGAAGTTAACCCTGCTCTTGAGAAAAGTTGTCCTTCCCGCCTAAATTACTCAGCTCGACTCTGTAAACCAAGCAGAATCTCTCTACCTAATTTTAGTAATCCTAGAAATCCCCTGACATTCTTTGAGGTCCTGCATGAAGGAATTTGGAGATTTTTGTGGGAATGGGGGAGTGATGTACTTCCTGACAGTGCTTGCATCTGCGATCTTCTGTACAAGGAACTTGTATCTAGAATGTGGATCTGTCCCATATTGCCTTTAGCAGTTGTTTTGCCACGCACGAGTGTGCACACAGCCACAGAGTATTTGGAGTAATCTGTGTGATATTAGAACAGTAACTCTCCCTAGCTAGAATGCTTTCAGAACACTTGGTGGACATCTGTCTTTCAAATATTTGCCATTTTGCTTTCAGGCTTAATGTTCTTGAATAGATCCTCTCTCCTTTTTGTTTTACTCAGCCAGGTTTCGTACTCTTTGCTAGAAGTATAGGAGAAACAGATATTGAAATTACTTCAAGCATCTTTGTAAGACTTGTACATGATGAAATAAACAAGTTAAAAATGACTGTTAAGTTCTGGGGCCTTTTAAAGGATCTCAGTGATCATTTAAACTATGATCTAGAAAAACTAGTGTTGAGAGAAGAGAGAAGAAAAGTAACCAAGTTAGCTTTATGGTAGGTAGCTAGATTTAAGTAGTATAAAGAAGTTGCCCTGCCTGTAACTGTTGAATGTCTGTCCTTAGGCAGGTCGCAGATCTTGTTTGAACTTGTTTCCTCATCTGTAAAAGGGTGTAGGAGTTGGGCTAAATGACTTCCTAGGGGTTCCTTCTGATTCTCTTAACTTTGAAAGGCAGGCCATCTTGATCCAGTGGTTTGTTATGCACTCATGTGTTGATTTGTGAGAATAGTATAGAGATGTTTACTTATATTTAGTCAAATTGGTATGTACTCTTCAGAATATATGGGCATTTTTTGGCAACTGATAACTTAAAGTCTCTGAGTTACAGACTTTTATGCATATGGTATTGAATATATAACACCCCTTCTGTTACTGGGTTTTATGTATGATAATTTATCTGAGGTAAGCACATGACACATTTTTAGTTTGTGATTACAAACAAGTTAAAAAATACTCTTTAATTGTATTAAAATATAATTTAATGCAGGTTGTTTGAAGCATCTGTCTTCATATGATAGCATTAGTACATTTTGATAAAATAAAAATTACCCCTATTTATGATCTTTCGAATTTGTCCCCTCTGAAGATTTACAATAAGATCTAAAACTGGTATCATCAAAATTAAAGTTCCGTGAAATTTAAATAAAATAAATTTAAGCCATAGTTAAAACTACTGCTGCATTTATCAGCGTCCTCCCAAAAAGGTCCATGGTGAAGTCAGAAGAATGCTGAAGTTCTATACTTCTGCTCTTAGGATATGTTTATGCTAAACTAATTACCAGAGTTTCTGAAATGATGAGGTAATGCTAGCTCACTAATAGGTTCTGTAAATTTTTGAAGTCTGCTTAGAGTTTAAGTAGAAAATCTGGTAAGGTGAGTATAATTGTTAAAAAATATATGTATGACCACTGAGGTCCTTTAAGAAGAAACGAAGCATAATCTAGTAGGAAGCAGGCCTTTGTGAGGTTGAGATGTCCTGTCTGAAAATATATACACATTATGACTTAAATAAGTTAGTTTATACCGATGCTCTACATTTATGTCCTTACTTAGCCTTTCCATATCTCTTCACCTGTAAGATTGGACATCTAAAGAGAAAGCTTTAGGAATGACATCTGTTTGATGAGTGACTCAGATTTTTGACAGCTCCTTCTCCTAAAACTGCCTTAAAAATGAGTGCAGCTCTCCAGAAATTCATACAAGCAGAAGTATTGTGAGGCCGGTGATAGTGTTATCAAACAATTATTTGCTGCTTTTTGTGTATGTATAGTCTCAAAGAATCCTATAATAATGGAGCTGATCATCGTTAACAGACAACATGAGATTTGGGGATAATAATTCATTTGTTACACTTTGGGTACAAATTTTAAGTCCAGTGGAATAGGTTAACTTAGGCTGAAAGAAGACAGGAACTGGAGAAACAGTACCCATGTAATCTTTGGCAGATCCTTTTTTCTCAGTCAGTTATACCAAATTAACACTTCATGAAGACGGTTTTAAGTGGTCTCTTGTATATAAGCTTTGTGTCACAAGATGACTGAACACTGATTCATGAATTTTTCTCACGTTGTTCCCTGCAGCCTGAAGCAGTTTCTTCTCATTTCCCCTTATGGTTCCTGCCTGTTTCTGGAGACTGGTCCACCTCTGTTTTGAGATTTTGTAGACCCATGTAACTGAGGACCTGTCAGACAAAGATGACGTCATAGAGTAACATTAATAGACATTCTAGATTTGGTAATTTCGAGTTCATATTTAAGGGCTTTTTTCCTTCAATTATCAGTTGGACTTAATTAAGTTTGGAGACTGGGACTAAGTGATAAAGTATATATTCATCAAGACAATAAAAACCACATTTGCATTACTTTATCATGTGAAACCCGAAAAACTATTAAGATACGAAATCTAGTTTTAGAGAAGAGGCCACTGGGTGCCTGGGTGGCTTAGTCAGTTAAGCGTCTCCTTTGGCCCAGGTCATGGTTCCAGGGTCCTAGGATTGAGCCCTGAATTGGGCTCCCTGCTTAGTGGGGAGTCGCTTCTCTGCCCTTCCTCCTTGTACGCATGTGTTCTCTCTCTCTCAGATAAATACAATCTTTAAAAAAAAAAAGAAAAGCCAATTAGAGAAAAGGCTACTAATTAGAAAGGACTAACATGTCTGTCTAAAATGTTACGACTGTCAACAAGGTTGAATGTAGTAACTAGCTCAGAGGCAGCATTGCTTCTGTATGAGGACTAATCCAAGAAAGAATCCATGGAAAGCATTCAGAGACTACCAAACAATGCTAATAGGAAATGAACAAGAGAATTCACTTAGATGACAGAGATGGTTTGAGGCAGATTATTTTTTAATGTAACTTGTTATTTTTTTTTTTAAAGATTTTTATTTATTTATTTGTTAGAGCGAGTGAGCACAGGCAGACAGAGTGGCAGGCAGAGGCAGAGAGAGAAGCAGGCTCCCTGCTGAGCAAGGAGCCTGATGTGGGACTCGATCCCAGGACGCTGGGATCATGACCTGACCCGAAGGCAGCCGCTTAACCCACTGAGCCACCCAGGCATCCCTAACTTGTTGATTACTCTTAACAGGAAAACATTTCAACTGCCTAATACTTTTGCTTTCACTTACAACATAAAAATGACCCTGATGGTTGTAAATATATCATTATAGGAAGAATTAAGATATCCTTAAGTTTTCTCCCCTCCTGTGAAAATACAATCTATGGAATATGACTTAGAAATCAAAAAGTAATGGGATGGACTCAGACTCCGCATGTCTTGATATTTTTGAATTTCTTTTTTTACCTTGGCCTAACAGGTTAACTCACCGAAGCAGTTTATTCTATAGCACTGTGGATTTTGCCTACGTAATAAAATCCATGCAGTGTTTGAATGTTATAAACATGACTTATTTAGCTTAAACTTTTTAGATTGGAAAAAAAAAAGTAGTTTACTTTGCCAGGTGAGAAGTTAATGTATATATCTGGAACTTGGCTCTGAGCAATAGAGGTCTCCTCTGTCTTTCTTATTATCCCATTTCCAAAAGGACTTTGAGGTGATTTACAAAGATGTAGGGAGACAAAATACGATAAAATCTAGAAGAAGGGAAAATAAACATAGAAAACAAAGGCAGTGTCTTAACATAGCCACGTCATAGTAAAATAAGAGCCATGGTCCCACCTGTCACTGCAGATCCTCTACCAGGTCGGGCCTGATGAGGATACTCAACAGCACACAAATGATGATACTGTGTATCTGGCTGCAAAAGAGAAAAGATGACACGATTCTTAGGATGTGACTTCTCCCAAAGGATAATGTGTTAGTAGGTTTACAAGGGAAAACCTTGAGATCAGACAACCATGTAAGTGGCATTGTCTGACAGTCTGAGAGACAAGTTGGCCGAATGCATTCTTTTTTTTAAGTAAAAAATTCCAAGTCAGAGGCCCACAAAGCCATTTGTTAACTTGTAAAAAATTTTTGTTTTTTTTAACTTCACGTTCTAAACTTAATATGCCTTTAAGAAAATCTTAGCACTTACAAATAATCCATATGGTTTAATATTTCTAAGCATTTATAATTGGCTGCCAAGGGAATTTTATCTAATTTGGACTGTCTACTGACTATTTAAGACAACAGAATGGAGCCTTTTCAGTAACCTTGAAACACCCATGACTTTACCTCCATACTTGAGATGTGACTCTCAACATGAAACATTTCAAAATTACCTCAAGGAATTTAAAAATTCTTAGATGTGGCTAAAATACTGAAATGCAAATACCAAAAAAAGCTGTCGGTGCCATTCTGCGGGTGCTTCTGAATAAAAAACATCCCTCTCCATTCCCTGTCAGAGCACTGCAATCAAGAGATCTCAGGAAATTTTTTTCTGGTGAAGCCCCATATTTTTTTTTTAAATTGGGGTCACCAAACTTCTTTAGGGGACCAGACAGTAAATATTTTAGGCTTTGTGGCACATACTGTTGCGGCTCTTCAACTCTACTGTCGTAGTGGGAAAGCAGTCCTAGACAGTACATAATGAGTATGGTAGCTCCACTCTAATAAAACCTGATGTACAGAAACAGGCCATTTTTGTGGGAAGCCAAATGGCCCATAACAGTTGCTTTGCTGACTCCTCTGCGAACAGCAAAGAGCAGAGTGCTAGTCTGAAAGTGCCAACCCAGGGACCTGGATCTGGTGTGCTGAGTTACACTGAGCTACCAGCTCATCCCCTTTGCATGACAGCACATTGGGAGAGAACTAGCTAAGGTACGAAATTCTTACTTTATTGTTATAAACATCAGGGAAAAAAAGAAACTGAAATGACTTCATCTGTCTAGTTTAATTGCTAAGGCAACCAAAAATTAAATGTTTTATAGGGAATCTAGCTGTAGAATATAATCATCAAACACTGCATAGCAAATGCTCTGAATCAAATTATGAGACAATTAAAAGAGGTTTTCAGACTTTCTAGGATTCACATGGAGTAAGAATCGGCAATGCTCGCATATCCCTTTAGCTCCTGTTTTGGTGACTCTTTCCCTAAGTATCTTGAGGTTTGTTGAGTTGAATAGTGTCCCCCATCCCCTCCCCGCCAAAATTTATGTCTGCCTGGAACCCGTGAATATGACTTTATTTGGAAATAGGATTTTTGCAGATGTAGTCAAGATAAGACGAGGTCATATTACGTTAGGGTCAGCCATAAATTCAGTGATGCGTATCTTTATAAGAGGGAAATATGGACACAGAGACACGCAGGGAAGAAGGCTGTGTGAAGGCAGAGGCGGAATTTGGGAGTGATGTGGCTGCAAACCAAGGAGTACCAAGAACTGCTGGCGACCACCAGTAAAGAAGAGATAAGAAAACATCCTTCCGTAGAGCCTGGAGAAGGAACATGGTTCTGCTGACACCTTGACTGGACTTCTAAGCTCTGGAACTGATAGAATAAATTTCTGTTGTTTTAAGCCACCCAGTCTGTGGTGATTTGTTATGGTTGCCCTAGGAAGCTAATACACCGTCTCATTTATTTGTTCTCACTGCTCTTTTAATGGAGAATTGTATAGTATAGTATGGAGTATTGTATAGAATTGAGGCTGGTACAATATAGGGCTTGTAAGTCGGCATAAGTGAGCTTCAGATATCACCATCCTGAAAAGTGGCATAGGATTTGAGGCCCGTGGCTCCAGTTCCCCAGGCTCCTCAAACGCTCTTGCCACAAAGCAGAAGCGGTGGGGCTGAGTGGCTGGCCTACAACTGGGTAAGGTCAGTGCAGGACCTCCAAGCTCCCAACTAAGCGTTTTCTAGTACTTGCTTAAAAGTAAAAGGGCCAGTAAATGCACAGTAAATGGTAAGGTGATGTGAGCATCTCAACACCACTTTTAAAAAATGTCATGACTTGCCATCCATCAGTCCACATCATAATCTGATAGTACTTTTGGTATAACTCTCTTAAGAGCAGTGTGAGGGGAGTTATGCTGATTTGATATATTGGAGTTTAACATTTTTTGCTTATTCTCAGGAATATCTAATAATTTAATATTTAACAATTTAAATTGTTTAAAATTTGTGACTTACATATAAAGCATTTTACCTTATTACCTTTTTAAATTCTATTTGAGTGTCAGAGGCCAGTTAGAATTTAAATAAAATGTACTTACAACGCTCTTTTTATGGTTAAGAGCCTCCACTTTTATTCTTGGAGTTGATTAAGGGACTATGTGAAATTTTAAGTCTGCCAAACTAGTTTTTTTCTTTCCCTAGCTGTCAAGACCATAGAGGAAGTATGTCACTACCAAAAATGATTGAGTTGTGTTGGGCCTGGAGAAGAAGTCAGGTAGAAGGAGCCTCTCCTGGGGCTTCTGATGGTTAGGCTCATCCACCACCGCACTTCGAGCTCGACTGGAGTCGCCATGGGTTTTCTGCAGGGAAGGCAAGAATTACAGAAATTGTTAAAGCAATTTGTAGTGACAGCTAAGCGTGTCCTACATCAACCCAAGTAGGCATGGTAACTGTAGGCCAAGCAGCTCCAGTTCTGTTGTCATAAAGTTAGGATTCAGTTTGTGCTCTTGACAAAATACAGTATAAATTAATTCCAGAACAGGGATCCTGCAGAATTACTGTCCATGAGGTTTTATAAGCACATGGAAAGGCAACAGGAGAAAGACATACCATTTGCCTTTGTGGCCCCACGGTGCTCAAGTGTTCCACGTCAGCTGTGCCAATAGGGGGCAGCAGATTGTTTCGGCTCAGGGGCATTGGTGAGGGAGAGAGCGAGTCAGCGGCTACTGGGCTGCAGATCCCACCAGCAAACACCAAGATATGAAAGGATAAAGTTATAACAATAGAAGCAAACTGATTAGAATCAAATAAATGAGGGAGATGAGTTTAATGTCATGCACAGAATGCTTCCTGTGTTTTTAAGTAAAGCAATCTCAAAAGGATTTTGGAAAATCAAGAGCTAAGGGGTTGGTTTTCACAGTATTTTCTGATCTGTTGAAATTTTATCCTGGGCACACAGCAGAAATCGACCCTTTGTTTCACAGAGAGCTGGTGTTACACTATTTTGGTGTTAACCTATTATGGATTTGTAATTTCACATCTGGTGGAATTCACAGTTCTGGGCCTTTTGGTTGGCCTTTTCACTAAAAACTAGTCCTCCTTTATCCATTGTCTTTTTTCCACGATTTCAGTTACCCATGGTCACTGGGGTCCAGAAGTAGATGATCCTCATTCTGATATATTGTCAGAAGGTCACTGTAGCCTAATGCTGCATCACAGTGCCTCCATTGTTAACCTCACTTCATCTCATCACGTAGACATTCTATCAACTCCCATCATCACAAGAAGAAGGGTGAGTGTAATACAGTAAGATCTGAGAGACATTCACATAAATTTTATTCCAGTATACTACTATAATTGTTCCACTGTATTATTAGTTATTATTAATCTCCTACCGTACCTAATTTAGAGCTTAGACTTTATCATAGGTATGTATGTATAAGAAAAAAACATAGTATATAAAAGGTTTGGTACTGTCTGCAGTTTCAGGCTCCATGGGGGGTCTTGGGACATATCCCCTGTGGATAAGGGGGGGACTACTGTAATTATAAGTGCCGGGTAGAAGCTGAATTCAAAACATAGTTATAGCCATATTATCTTATACCCTTGATCATAGTCTTAGACTCAAACATCCTAAGATGTTTTGTGAGTCAACAACTAATGAAAGAATTTTATTTTATAAAGTAGGCTTCTAAGTGTTTTCTGCATGACAAAGCTCAGTGAATTAAGGGTGGGAAAAGGAAAAGAATATGGTTAGTGTTATTTCCTAGGAAGTGCCAAGGTATATCTTTCCTGGTATATAGACAAGTACTTATCTGAGGTAAAATGTTATCATTTGTCAATGGAATAAGCAGATTCCAGTGGTACAGAAAAATATTAAAGGAGAGTTAACTTATTTTGGGATGAATTTCACTGAGTACTGAGGAAAGTGTTTGATAAGATACATTGATTTTATTCCTTTGGTAAGTGTCACTGAAGTATTCTAGCCGACATTTTATTGTAGAAGTAAATAGCTAAATAGCTAAGTAAATAGCTAAATCAACACATCTAATACCTGAATTTTATTCAGATTTAACCACATTTCAAACCAATGTGTAGTCCATCATGAGAATATTTAATGATTAGTTTCTAGGCATGTATTTCAACCTTACATTTAAATTCATTCTCTCTATAAAATTATTCTTCATTAGTTTTACCACAGTTTCCCCAAATTCTGCTTTTGAAACCTACACTCGGGATCCTCTTAGTATTTCTTCCACAGGTCTTGGCGTTCCAGCGCGTGAATGGCTTGTGCTGATGGGATGAAGGGTACGTGGTGGGGGATTGCGTCTCCTGGCAGACTGTACTGTGTATGATAGAGCTGATGTACTAAGCTCCAGGGCTCGACTTGGCCAATTTCGAGTTGAAAGGATGGTACTGGATCCAGGTCTCATAAGTAACTTGTCATCAAGATCTCTAGTGGCCAAATCAGAAACCCACAATGAAATCAACATTGCTCTGTATAGGGAAACAAGACTCAAAGGCTTAGACTATAAAATATATTCAAGGGAGAGAAAAAGCAAAAGTAAAAACCTAGTTTATACAAATCACATAATCTAGCCTCAGGTCTGAGAACATGTTCTTAAAAGGACAGCATGTTAGCCATACAGGTAATTTACTAGAATGGAGACTTAGGGGCGCCTGGGTGGCTCAGTTGGTTACGTGACTGACTGCCTTTTGCTCGGGTCATGATCCTGGAGTCCCGGAATCAAGTCCCGCATCAGGCACACAGCTCCATGGGGAGTCTGCTTCTCCCTCTGACCTTCTGACCTTCTCCCTTCTCATGCTCTCTCTCTCTCTCTCAAATAAATAAATAAATCTTTTTTAAAAAATGGAGACTTGGGAAAGCAAGTCCATTATTCACCTGCCGTGACAGTCACTTCTTCAGTTATAGTGAAGGCTGACCTGAAGATTATCTGCTCTGGAGTGCTTCCTGAAAGTTCACCTCAGGGACTGAGATTCCTACCATACTGGAGGCCTTCTTTGTGATGAAGGGAAGACTTAGTTGAAAGGCAAATAATTACTGCTTAGGAGCAGTGTGGTACCAGCGAGGCTCCCACTCGAAGATTAAAATGCTGAGCTCATTGGAGCCTGCGGGGGGCCGGGGGGTGGTGTTTGGTTCCTTGGAAAGCTGGAGCAGGCAAACCATTTAGAGCCTCATGCTGCACAGGGCACGGGCTACCGTAGGTCCCTGTCTGCACAGTTAATTAAAGTACAACACTTTGGGACGCCTGGGTGGCTCAGTTCGTTGAGCAGCTGCCTTCGGCTCAGGTCATGATCCCAGCGTCCTGGGATCGAGTCCCACATCGGGCTCCTTGCTCGGCAGGGAGCCTGCTTCTCCCTCTGCCTCTGCCTGCCACTCTGTCTGCCTGTGCTCGCGCGCTCTCTCTCTCTGTAACAAATAAATAAAATCTTTACAACACTTTCCTGTAAGTACTCTGATGAGTAGAATACCATGCCCAAATAGTTAAGGAACTTATTCTGCCCTACAGATTCCGGTTTTTGTTTTTGTTTTGTTTTTTTTAAGTGGGTGCAATACTCGTAAGACACCTGAGAGACACTATTTGGACAAGGAAATGGAAGGAAAGAGAATTAAGCTCGGCCACATACTCTTGGCTTTCAGCAAGTTCTTCAAACTTCGAGGCCACTTTGCTATCCTGTAGTACAAAATATACCTCAGTGTTTGGACGACTTTGAAGGGCAAATACCCACCAAGAAATGGAGCTAAACCTTGAGCATTACTCACAAGATATTGTGCTGGTCTTCCTGCCATCATAACCATTCACTTATTAGCCTTTTCTTTACACACCTTAACTGCTTTCTGTGACAGAAGCTTTGGGCCTTAGCGATTTGTGCTTACCTTTGTCTTCTGAACTACTCATTCATTATTCTGAATTCACTTATCACCTTTAGCCTGGCAACTTCTAGATCAACCTCCAAATCTGACGTTTTCCATATTTCCAGTGAGATGGCTTGGCATTGTAAACTCAATATGCCCCAAACCAAATTTATCATTACTCCACAACAAATTTCCCTTGAGCTTTGAAATCTCAGAATTGACTTTGGTTCCTCTATTTTTATAGAATCTGATTCCTTTTGCAATATCTCCTAAAATATTACATTCCTTTATCCTTTGGGACAACCCTGAGTATAGACTTTTAGTAGCTTATGGTTGAACTCCTATATTAGAATCTTTCCTGCTTCAATTGAGTCTATGTTCTGCTGTAAAATCTATTTTTCAGATTCCTGACTTAAACTGTGTGCTTCCCAAGTGAAATTCATATATTGGTGGTTGTGTCAAATGACATACTTACTTTAGAAAACTGTATGGCATTTTCTTACAAAGTTAAACATACACTTATCTATCGTATGACAAACTCTACATATTGACTCAAAAAAAATAGACCATAGGTCCACAAAAAATACCTGTGCAAGAATGTTTATGGTGCCTTTGCATAAGAGGCACAACCTGGAAACACCCCATATGTTCATTAGCAGAAGAACAGAAAACAAATTGTAGTGTATTCTTACAATAGAATATTACTTAGCAATAAAAGAAGGTCACATGCAACAACATGAATGGATCTCAAAAACATGGCATTCAAAACCTTCTAGTCTGGTCACAGCCTTCATTAA
The DNA here is from genome assembly GCA_003697995.1 of Taxidea taxus jeffersonii. Classification (NCBI taxonomy): domain Eukaryota; kingdom Metazoa; phylum Chordata; class Mammalia; order Carnivora; family Mustelidae; genus Taxidea; species Taxidea taxus. Next base: position 47,795 of record ML102519.1, on the reverse strand, counting down.
TTTCATAGTCTTCTTCCTCGTGAATCACATCATGATCTATTTTAATTCTGGCAGATTGTCAGTGATCTTTGGTCAGAAGCATTAAAATTCTGACCTATCCCTTTTCTTACTATAGCAAAACCGGTCTGCTTTCCCTTCTAAATAGTTTGTATTTTTTGTCTCCAGACCTTTTCCTACACCATTCCTCCTACCTAGAATAATCTTGTTGCTCTTTTCTACTTATCCAAACCTTTATCTTTGAAGGAAAAGTTCATACTATAGTTAGCCACCCAAATGCCCTCCTTTGGGACTGTCATGCATTCACTCTGAGTACCACACCCTTGACATTCAGTCACAACAATGCCCTATGTGGTTAAGTCTCTTTTTACCCGCGTGTGTCTTCTCTTTCCAGTTATATTATCAGCTCCTTGTGGGTGGAAACCATTTCCCTTAGACGTTTTTACTCCCCAGATGTCTCTGTGGTTGCTTGGTAGGTACTCAATATATACATGATGATTGACTGATTTAGCTTTCCTTTTATTTCTCAGTGATCTAGATAAATTTTAGAGTCTATTAAAATTTTACACTTCTTACAGTAGCTTGTCCATTAGGGAGAGATTTCTTGGCTGTAGAGGCATCCCATGAACCAAGAGACCATTCACATTTGGCTGATGACCACTTGTTGCTTGACAGAGATTCATCTGTGTGTCAAAAGAAAATGTTACTTGTTATTGGTTGATGAAGACATTTGCTGTGTTTCCCAACTTTGCCAAAACTTAGTATTTTCAAATTAGATAATCTGTTTATTTTTCTCCTATGCCTTAACTTTTATAACGTCTTTGGCCAGTAGCCGAGCTGGGGCTTCAAGTCCACTGTCAAGATGACAAGTCAAGACTCCTTTTCTCTTCATTTCTAAATGACAGCAGGTAGGGGAAGTCTGATCAACTGAGATGAAAGCAGTTACCAGCCACTCAGGGGGGCGAGAACTCCATTACTATCATTATTTATGTTAGAAAAGAAAACCTAAGAAGAAAATATGGAACAAATGTAGAAAAAATTAAGAGTAAACTCTGACATAATCTCTTTCACCATCAAACAGTCTTATACTCTGCACAAACTAATCCCCCACTACCCCTGGGGCAGTCAGCTATCAGTCATAACCTAAGTTCTGAAGACTGTAACTAGCAAGAGTTCTCGAGTTAGCAGGATTTAATCTTCCATGGACTGACATTGCCACCTTGGAGTGCTGTTGATTTTCTCTGCCAGGTCATCAGTTCAGTGTGCTTTCTGGCCAGCTCCTTTGCCATAGCATACATTTTCTTCCTACTTTCTCTCAGGAATATGTGAATTAATGCTTCTTTTTCCTTTGGTGATTAACAGCCAGAAACATTTAAGTTAATTATGCATAACTTAGGCTACCTAACCCATAGTCAGACTACTTCGGCATGTTAGGAGTATTTTATTGCCACGAAAGGAACATTAGTTCACCTGGTTAATCCTCCAGTGTGGTAAGATATGGATGGATCTTGCTGATTTTATTTTGAAATAGCCCATTTGTAAATCCAGTAGCACAATATCAGGCCAGTAAACCAACAAAGCAAATACTAAGTCTGGTAGTGAAACCCAGGGTTGATGAGCATGGCTCAAGGATTAGAATCCCCCTGCAGCGCCCCCATCCCATTTTGGTTTTTTGTTTTTTTGTCCAGAAGTAACACTGGGAAACTATCATGTAGGAACTAGATAAATCATTACACAGGGATGAGACCAGGCTCATTAGCCTTCTGTAAGAAATGACCATGTTTATGCTTGTCCACAGACTTCACTGGGACCACTTGTTCCTTACTTTGGTTTGCCTTTTACACCTCAGTTATTAACCAGTCCTAAACATGCAAAAGGCAGAAAAGTCAACAGATTCAAATATCAAAAATAGAAACCAGGTAGGCTGGATAAAAGAAAAGGAAGTCAAACGGAGAAATACAAAAGGTAGGATGTTAAGACCACAGAACATCTGAGATTGGTCCCTCTTTCTGTCATATCCTTTATTCTTCCCCAAACAGACTTGGGCTAACCACATAGCTGATTATACATTGCATAACTTATGGATGACTTTAAAAAAGAGGGGACTGAGGGGTACCTGGGTGGCTCAGTTGATTAAGCAACTGCCTTTGGCTCAGGTCACGATCTCAGGATTCTGGGATCAAGCCCCTTCATTGGGCTCTCTGCTCAGTGACGAGGCTGGTTCTCCTCCCTCTCCCCCTCAAATAAATAAATAAATCTTAAATAAAATATTTTTTAAAGAGGGCATTTGTTTAAAAAAAGCTGACTGGAAATTATCAACCCTAATTTGCTATTAACTTTTTAAAAATTTCTTTTAGAGCACATGTGCACGTGCACAGGGAGAGCCAGAGGAAGGGGAGGGGCAGAGAGAGAGGGGAGAGAGAATCTTTTTTTTTTTTTTAATTTAAAAGATTTTATGTATTTATTTGACAGAGATCACAGGTAGGCAGGGAGGCAGGCAGAGAGAGAGAAAGGAGGAAGCAGGCTCCCCGCTGAGCAGAGAGCCCGATGCGGGGCTCGATCCCAGGACCCTGAGATCATGACCTGAGCCGAAGGCAGAGGCTTAACCCACTGAGCCACCCAGGCGCCCCAGGGAGAGAGAATCTTAAGCCGGCTCCAGGTCCAGTGCAGAAACTGTCCCAGAGCCTGACCTCACAGCCCTGAGATCATGACCTGAGTCGAAATCAAGAGTGGGACTGACTGAGGCACCCAGGTGTCCCATTATTAATTTTTTTTAAACTTAAACTTATCAATACAAAGAGTCAATGGCTTATTATGATAAGCACATAACTTTACTGAAAAAAATTGAGTCACAAATAATAAAATTAAGCCAAATAATTCTGAGCAAGCTTCTTCTGGCAAGAACAGTCCTAGGTTCTCCAGTACATTCCTATGTAGAGCTTACTGGATTTGAGGTGATGGACGGCACCTTTGACTGTGGCACTCGAGGTAACACCAAAGGTTGTGGTTCACTCAGCACGCAGGGGCTTTCTGAAGCTGGTCTGGTGATTGCAACATTACTCTCATCATCTGAGCAAAGGAACAGAATCTATTATCCATGGATATCTTCAGACCCACAGCAAAACAGTAAAAAAAAATCTTCCCCAAGAATTCCTAATCTCAAACTAGGCTTCACTCATTTTTGCAGCCCAATTTCATACCACCTGCATGTTTAAAACAAAAACAACAAACAGCCTTAAGTTAAGAAGTTAGTTTAGAGTGTTTTCCCAGGCTGATGATGCCTATTGGTACCCGGCAGAAGGAAAAAGATCTCTAGAGCAAGGATATCCAATAGAACTTGGGGTTAATGGAAATGTTCTACATATGCACTAATATAGTGGCTTCTGGCCACATGTGGCTCTAGAGCCCTTAAAGTCTGGCTAGTGTTACTGAGCAACAGACTTTTAAATTTTTGTTAACTTTAACAAATTAAAATTTAAATAGCCAAGCAGATATAGAAAAGAAAAAATAAAACCACAAAAGAGAACTAAAATTGCTAAAATTAAAAACAGCAGAATTAATAGGTTTAGATATCTGTTGCTGAAGACAATTAGTGAGCTGGAAGAAAAAGATGTCAAGAAATAATTCTGAATTCAGTGCAGAGGAAAGGAGATGAAAAATATGAACTGTACTCCAAGAAGTTAATTTTACTATATGGAAACTATACCTTGTTTTAAAAATGGACAAAATCACAGTGAAACATCCTTTTCGACATTTATAGTTAAACATTGATCAGTATACTGATGTGATTGTCAATACAGGAACTGTTAGTGGGCATATAGACTGGCACAATCTTGTTGGATAATTTGGTGTGATCTCTAGTAATTGAAGATGTATATGCCCTATGACCCAGCAACTCTATTCCCTGGTAAATACCCTAGAGGAAATCTTGCACGTGTGTACCAAGAGAAGTGTTTAAGATCGTTTAAGGCATCATTGGTCATAACTGCAAAACACTGGACCTGGGGATTTTAGCACTTCTTACCATCAGTTATGGCTCCAAAGCTCAACTCAAGATGAGGAATCATGTTTCTGAGTAGAATTAATATGCACTTTGGGTCTTCATTGTTTTTAAATCACTTCCATTATCATCATTTGGTTTACAATAATCTATTGTGGTTTCATTCAGAGAAACTATATCTTGACAGAAATGTCCAGTGAAGCTTGTTTCCCCATTAGCAAATTAGGATTAATAGTAAAAATAATTATCCCCTTTAATTAATTATATTATTATTTGTTTTTATTTTAAAATATTCTTTTATAATTTTGATTTTAAAACTAGTCTGATTAAAATTTTAAAAAGACCATTAAAATAAGTTAGAAAAGTGTTTATATTTTCTTAGCGTTTTATATACTTCTGGGTTACAGTTGACAAACCTTAATATACCACAAGTTGTCACATGATCCTAGGTAGTTTGGTTTTGTTTCTCATGTAGGGGTAGAAAAAGCTGCTTTAGTAGCAGGGATAAGTTTGTACCAGCACCCACAGGTTGGCTCTGAGAGCAGCTAGCCAACCGGTCCACACCATAGCCAAAAATCCAAGAGTTCTCTTTTAGGAACCATTGTATATGCTTTAATTTAATGTAACCCATTTATTCCTTATACAACCCTATATTAGTATTATATTCTATAGATTAAAAAAACTGAATTACAGTGAGTTTAAGAAACTTGCATAGGGTATAAAGTTAGTGACAGAGCCAGAGCTCAAATCCAGGTTGTCTGGTAACAAACTGCTTTTAACCATTATAGGATATGACTTCTTTTTTTTTTTTTTTAAGATTTTATTTATTTATTTCACAGACAGAGATCACAAGTCAGACAGAGATCACAAGTAGGCAGAGAGGCAGGCAGAGAGGGAGGGGGAAGCAGGCTCCCTCCTGAGCAGAGAGCCCGATGCAGGACTCGATCCAGGACCCTGGGATCATGACCTGAGTTGAAGGCAGAGGCTTTAACCCACTGAGCCACCCAGGCGCCCCTAGGATATGACTTCTCACAGGAATAAATTTTAGAGCAGGGGTTGGCTAACTTTGGCCCATGGATGAACGAAATATGATCCATTACCTGTTTATCTTATTGCAGTAAAACATGTATAACATAAAATTTACCATTTTAACCATTTTAAAGTATACATTTCAGTGGCATTAAGTACATGCATAATATGCAGTCATCATCACTGGTTCTGTAACTTTTTCATCACCTCAAGGGAAATCTCTTGCCCATTACTATTGGTTTTTGTAAATAAAGTTGCAACAGTACTTTATTTTCATTGCTGTATAATACTGTCTTGTATGAATGTATCACACTGTAGTGCTGTGGGGCATTTGGGTAGTTGCAAGTTTTTATTTTCTAGCATGTGGTGCTATTATGGACATTCTTATGTGTGTTTTAGTGAGCATATATACTGCACACAGAGAGATGTACATAACCACATTATCTCATTCTCATATTATTTATGGCCGCTTTCAAGGGCAGAGTTGAGTAACTGCAACAGACCGGATGGCTGGCAAGGACTGGCTCTTATACACAAAGTTTGGTGACTTCTCTTTTAGGGGGTCAACTCACTGAACAATCAGTCCACTAAATGACTTAGAGATCCTCTAGCTCCATTTCAAGATCAGTTTCTTGAAGGTGGACTTGATACTGAAAATTGAAGGGTTCCTTTATTTACCACCAGTGGTGATTATTATTACTGCAGTTCAGATGTAACTATGGACTTTATCATTTATCTGTTATTTCCAAAAACTTAAACTCCTATGATATAAATCAGGGTTTTTTAAAAGATTTTATTTACTTATTTGACAGCGCACAAGCAGAGGGAGGGACAGGCAGAGGGAGAGGAAGAAGCATGCTTTCCACTGAGCAGGGAGCCTTATGCAGAGCTTGATCCCAGGACCCTGGGATCATGACCTGAACCAAAGGCAGATGCTTAACCAACTGAGCCACCCAGGCACCCCTAAACCAGTTAATTTTTAAAGGGTGTTAGTCCTCGGGGCGCCTGGCTGGCTCAGTGGGTTAAAGCCTCTGCCTTCGGCTTGGGTCATGATCCTGGCGTCCTGGGATCGAGCCCCGTGTCAGGCTCTCTGCTCAGCGGGGAGCCTGCTTCCTCCTCTCTCTCTGCCTTCCTCTCTGCCTATTTGTGATCTCTGTCTGTCAAATAAATAAATAAAATCTTTACAAAAAATAAAGGGTATTCTGTTTTCCAATTCCAGCTTTATTAATTTATTTTTAAGATTTTATTTATTTATTTATATGAGGGGGGAAGGGACAGAGGGAGAGGAAGAGAGAGAATCCTAAGCAGACTCCCTGCTGAGTACATAGCTCCACATGGGGCTCAATCCCACAAGCCTGAGATCATGACCTGAGCTGAAATCAACAGTTGGACGCTTAGCAGACTGAGCCACTCAGGTGCCCCTCCAATTCCAGCTTTAAAAGAGAGCTTGACATGCATACAACAGAGTGGCTTAAAGAAGAACCCACATAGACAGGATCAAATATAGCAAACGTGGAGCAACTGGAACTCTCGTACAATACTGGAGAGTGTAAATGGGTGCAACCACCTTGGAAATTTTTTGACAGTCCCCACTAAAGTTGGAATAGCATATCTTATGATCCAGCAGTGCTACTCTAGTACATATGTTCACCAAAAGACATGTACAAGAACATTCCTGACAACACCATATGCTTTCAAATATAAACTGTAAACTACCCAAATATCCATTAACAGTAAAATGTGATCTAGCCATATGATAGAATACGATATAACAATAAAACTATTATTCCAAGCAAAATAGTTGAATCTAACAATGTTGAGTTTAAAAAGACAGATGCAAAACGGTATATACTATAGGAATCCATTCTTATAAGTTAGGCTAGGGTTACTCTTAGGGTTGTAGGAGTTAAGTGACTGAAAGCATGAGAGGGGCTTATGAAGTGTTGGTAATATTCTGTTCTTGGTCTGGTTGCTGGTCATACGTGTGGATTCATTTTTTAATTTTTTTAGAAGATTTTATTTATTTGTCAGAGAGAGAGAGGGAGAGAGAGCGAGCGAGTGAGCACAGGCAGACAGAGAGGCAGGCAGAGGCAGAGGGAGAAGCAGGCTCCCTGCCGAGCAAGGAGCCTGATGTGGGACTCGTTCCCAGGACGCTGGGATTGTGACCTGAGCCAAAGGCAGCCGCTTAACCACCTGAGCCACCCAGGCGTCCCGGATATATTTTTTTAAATTGAAACCTGTTTAACATTAGTTTCAGGTGCACAGCACAATGATTTGACAATTATGTACATTTCAAAATGCTCACTGCTGTAAGTGTAGTTACCATCTCTGACCATACAAAGTTCCTACACTGACTATGTTCCCTATGCTGTACTTTTCATCCGAGTGACATATTTATTTTATAACTGGCAGTTTGTACCTCTTATTCCCCTTCACTATTTCACTTATCACCCCCCTCCATCCCCTCTGGCAACAACTAGTTTGCTTTCTATGAGTCTGTTTCTGTTTTTCATGTTTGTTCCTTTGTTTTTTTAGATTACATGTATAAGTGAAATCGTGGTATTTATATTTTTCTATCTTATTTCACTTAACATAATACTTCTTAAGACCATCCATGTTGTTGGGAATGGCAAGATTTCATTTTCTATGACGAGTAGTACTCCACTGTGTATATATATATCACATCTTTACCCATTCCTCTATCAGTGAACACTTAGGCTGCTTCCGTATCTTGGCTGTTGTAAATCAATAATGCTGCAATAAACATAGGAGTTCATATATCTTTTCAAATTACGTATTTGTTTCCTTTCACTAAATCTCCAGAAGTGAAATTACGGGATTGTATGGTACTCAATTTTTAATTTTTTGAGGAACCTCCATATTCTTTTCCATAGTGACTACAGCAATTTACATTCTCACCAACAGTGCATAAAGGTTTCCTTTTTCCACATCCTTATCAAGTGTCTTAGTTCTTGTCTTTTTTTTTTTTTAGTAAGCTCTATGCCCATCATGGGGCTTGAACTCATAACCCTACGATCAAGAGTCACACGCTCTACTGACTGAGCCAGACAGATTCCCCAGTTCTTGTCTTTTTGATATTGGTCATCTGACTGGTGTGAGGTCTCATTGTGGTTTTGATTTGAATTTTCCTGATGATTAGTGATGTTGAGCATCTTTTCATGTGTCTGTTGGCCATCAGTATGTCTTCTTTGGAAAAATGTTTATTCAGATCCTCTGCCCATTTTTAAATCACATCATTTGGTGTTGAGTTGTATGAGTTCTTTATATATTTCACATATTAATCTCTTACTGAATATCATTTGCTAATATCTTCTCCTATTCAGTAGGTTACCTTTTTTTTTTTTTTAATGATTCCCTTCACTTTGCAAAAGTTTCTTAGTTTGATATAGTCCCAGTTTTTTATTTTTGCTTTTGTTTTCCTTCTTGGGGAGACATATCCAAAAATATTACTAAGGATGATGTCCATGAGTTTATTGCCTATATTTTCTTTTAGGAGTTTTATGATTTCAAGTGTTGTACTTAAGTCTTTAATCCATTCTGAGTTTATTTTTGTGTATACTGTAAGTGGTCTGGTTTTAATCTTTCATATATAACTGTCCAGTTTTTCCAACACCATTTATTGAAGAGACTATCTTTTCCACGTTGTATATTCTTGCTTCCTTTGTTGTAGATTAACTGACCATATAAACATGGGTTTATTTCTGGGTTCTTAATTCTGTTTCATTGATCCATGTGTCTGTTTTTGTGACAGTACTATCTGTTTTGATTACTGTAGCTTTGTAGTATAGTTTGAATTCTGAGATTGTGATACGTCCAACTTTTTCCTTTCTCAGGATTGCTTGGGATATTCAGGGCTTTCTGTGGTTCCATATAAATTTTAGAATTTTTCATTCTAGTTCTATGAGTAAGGCTGTTTGTTTTTTTTTAATAGGGATTGCATTGAATCTGAAGAATACTTTGCATAATATGGATGTTTTAACAAAATTCTTCCAATCAATGAGGATGGTATATCTTTCCATTTATATATGTCATCTTCAATTTCTTTCATCAATGTCATACTTTTCAGAATACAAGTCTTTCAGCTCCTTTATTAAATTTATTCCTATGTGGTTTTTTATGTAAATAAGATTGTTTTCCTAATTTCTCATTCTCTTGTTTTGTTATTAGTGTATAGAAATGTAACAGATTCCTGCATATTGATTTTGTATCTTGCAACCTTATTGAATTCATTTATTAGAACAGGTTTTTGCTGGAGTCTTTTTTTTTTTAAAGATTTTATTTATTTATTTGACAGACAGAGATCACAAATAGGCAGAGAGGCAGAGAGAGAGAGGAGGAAGTAGGCTGTCCACAGAGCAGAGAGCCCGACATGGGGCTCGATCCCATGACCCTGGGATCATGACCTGAGCCGAAGGCAGCGGCTTAACCCACTGAGTCACCCAGGCGCCCCAATCTTTAGGTTTTTTTTAAATGTAATATGTCATCTGCAATCTGCAAATAGTAACAGTTTTCCTTCTTCCTTTCTGATTTGGATGCCTTTTTCCCCTTGTCTGATTGCTGTGGCTAGGGCTTCCAATACTATGTTAAATAAAGGTAGTGAGAGTGGACATCCTTGTCTTGTATTTTATCTTAAATGGAAAGCTTTCATGTTTTCACCATTGAGTATGATATTAGCTGTGAGTTTGACATATATGGTCTTTATTTTGTTAGGTATCTTTCTTCTCTACCCATTTATTTTTTTTTAAAGATTTTATTTATTCATTTGACAGAGAGATCACAAGTAGGCAGAGAGGCAGGCAAAGAGTCAGGGGGGAGCAGGGCTGAGCAGAGAGCCCAACGTGGGGCTCGATCCCAGGACCCTGAAATCATGACCCACGCTGAAGGCAGAGGCTTAACCCACTGAGTCACCCAGGTGCCCCTCTTCTCTACCCATTTAGTTGAGAGTTTCTATCATGACTGGATGTTGGATTTTGTCAGATGCTTTTTATGTATCTTCCTAGATGATTATGTGATTTTTATCCTTCATTTTGTCAAAATCCACATTGATTTGTGGATGTTGAATCATTCTTGCATCACTGGAATAAATCCCACTTGATCTTGGTGAATGACTCTTTTAATGTAGTTTCTTAAATATTTATTTATTTATTTGTTTGTTTATTTGGGGGAGGGACAGAAAGAGAGGGAGAGGATCTCAAGCAGAATCCCCACTAACATGGAGCCCCACACATGGCTCAATTTCGCAACCCTGAGATCATGACCTGAGCTGAAATTGAGAGTCAACTGCTTACCTAACTGAGCCATCCAGGAGCCCCTCTTTTAATATAATTCTAAGTTCCATTTGCTGATATTTTGCTGAAGATTTTTGCACCTATGTTCATCAGGGATATTGGTTTGTGATTTATTTTTTATTTTTTGATAGTGTCTTGTTTTGGTCTCAGGATAATGTTGATTTCATAGAATGAACTTAGAAGCATTCCTTCCTCTCCTATTTTTCAGGATAGTTTGAGGGGGATTTTTAAAAAATTTATTTTAATTATTATTAAATTTATTAAATTTTATTTATTTAATAGTTATTAAATATTAAATTATTAAATTTAATTTAGTTTAATCATTAAATAAATTATTTATTTAGAGCGAGAAAGAGCAAGCAGCAGGGGAGGGGGAAAGGAAAAGGGAGAGAAAGTATCCCAAGCTGGCTTTACACCCAGTGCAGAGCTTGATGTGGGGCTTGATCCCATGACCTGGAGATCACGACCTGAGCCAAAATTGAGAGTCAGATGCTCAACTGACTGAGCCACATAGGTGCCCTGAGAGCAACAGGTTTTAACTTGTCTTTAAATGTTAGCTAGAGGGACGCCTGGGTGGCTCAGTTGGTTAAGCGGCTGCCTTCGGCTTAGGTCATGATCCCAGCGTCCTGGGATCAAGTCCCACATCGGGCTCCTTGCTCGGCAGGGAGCCTGCTTCTCCCTCTGCCTCTGCCTGCCTCTCTGTCTGCCTGTGCTCGCTCTCTCTAACTAATGAATAAATAAAATCTTAAAAAAAAAATTTAAAAAAATTTAAATGTTAGCTAGAATTAAGCTGTAAAGCATCATGCCCTGGACTTTTCTTGGGAGTTTTTGTTATTTTGTTTTAGAGATCTGTTTATATTTTTAAAAATTTTAAAAGATTTATTTATTTTAGAGAGAGCATGAGTAGGGGGGAAGGACAGAGGGAGAGAGAGAGAATCCTCAAGCAGACTCCTGCTGAGCATAGAGCCCAATGTAGGGCTTGATCTCACAATCCTGAGATCGTAACCTGAGCTGAAATCAAGAGTTAGATGCTTAACCGACTGAGTCACCCAGGCACCCCACCTTGGGAGTTTTTTGATTACCAATTCAAAATTTTATCACTAGTAATTGATCTGTTCAAGTTTTCTATTTCTTCCTAACTCAGTCTTAGAGAATTGTATATTTCTGGAAATTTACCCATCTCTTGTAGATTGCCCAATTTGTTGGTATGAACTTTTTATTTTAAAAGATTTTATTTATTTAACTTGAGAGAGAGAGAGAGAGAGACCATGAGAGAAGGAATATAAGCGGGGGAGTGGAAGAGGGAGAAGCAGGCTTCCCACTGAGCAGGGAGCTCGACTTGGGGCTTGATCCCAGGCCCCTAGGATCATGACCTGAGCTGAAGGCAGACACTTAAAGACTGAGCCACCCAGGTGCCCCTGGTATGAACTTTTTGATAGCAGTCTCTTATAAGCTTCATATTTCTCTGATGTAGTTTGTAAGTTCTCTTTTTTTCTGATTTTGAGTCCTCTTTTTTTCTTGATGAGTCTGGCTAACATTGTATCAATTTTATTTTTTTCAGTTTTATTTTTTTTTTCAGAAAACAGCTCTTAGTTTCAGTAAACTTTTCATGATTTTTTTAGTCTCTATTTCATTTATTTCCACCCTGATCTTTATTATTTCCTTCCTTCTGCTAACTCTGGGCTTTGGTCTACTATTTCTAGTTCCTTTATGTGTAAATTTAGAATGAAACTTTTCTGGGTTTTGGGGTAGCCCTATTTTGCTGTAACCTTCCTTCTTAGAATTGCCCTTGCTGTGTCCCAAAGATTTTGAACTGTCCTGTTTCCACTATCATTTGTCTCCAGGTATTTTTTTAGTTCCTCTTCGATTTTTTCATTGATACATTGGCTATTTGGTAGTACGTTGTTTATCTTCCATGTGTTCATATTTCTTCCAGTTTTCTTGTAACTGGTATCTCATTTCATACCATTGTGGTTGGAAAAGATATGATTTAAATATTTATTTGTTTATTTTAGAGAGGGAGGGACAGAGTGAGCATGAGGTGGGTTAGGGGCAGAGGGAGACAAGCAGACTCGGGGAGCTGGACTCGGGGCTTGATCCCAGGACCCTGCTTTCGTGACCTGAGCCAAAATCAAGACTCAGACACTTAAACAACTGAACCACCCAGGTGCCCCTAATATAATTTAAATATTAAATTTATGGAGACTTGTTTTGTGGCCTAATATGTGGTCCATCCTGGAGAATGTTCCATGTGTACTTGTTCTGTGTGTATTCTGCCATTTTTTGGATGGAAGGTTTTGTATATATCTGTTAACTCCATCTTGGGTAATATATCATTCAAAGCTAATTTCCTTACTGATCTACTGTCTGATTGATCTATCTATAATGTACATTGGGTGTTAAAGTCCCCTGCTATTATTGCATTACTGTTGACTTGTCTCTTATGTTTGTTAATGTTTGCTTTATATATTTAGGTGCTTCTATGTTGGATGCATAGATCCTTAGAATTGTTATATACTCTTTTTGGATTGATCCCTTTATTATGTAATGCTTCTCTTTGTCTCTTATTAAAGTCTTTTAAAGTCTATTTTTTCTGATATAGGTATTATTAGTCGAGCTTTCTTTTGGTTTTCATTTGAATGAAATATCTTTTTCCAACCCTTCACTTTACTCTGTGTCCTTACATCTGAAGTGAGTTTCTTTTAGGCAGCATGGAGATAGGTCTTGTTTTTTTATTCACTCATCCAATTTCTTTTGATTGGAGCATTTAGTCCACTCACATTTAAAGTAATTATTGATAAGTATGTACTTATTGTCATTTTGTTAACTGTTTTCTGGTTATTTTTGCAGTATTCCCTGTTTCCTTCTTCTTATTCTCTTCCATTGTGGTTTGATGACTTCCATTATTGTTATTTTTGGATTCCTTTCTCTTTTTTGTGTGTGGATTGGTCAAAGGTTTTCAGTATGGTTACTATGAGGTTCATATATAATAACCTATGTATATACAGTAGTCTATATTAAGTTGATGGTTGCTTAAGTTTGAACACATTCTGAAAGGACTTGATATTTACTCCATGTTTTATGTATATGATAATCATATTTTACATCTTATTTTGTGTATTTTCACTTACTTTTTATAGATATAATACATGTTACTACTTTTGGATTTTAATATTCATAGTAGTTTTATAAGGATTAATTATTACCATTACTGCATGTTTTCTTTTAACTAATTTTTTTTTCTTTCAAAATTTTTCCTTCTAGTTATGGCCTCTTTGTTTTTACTTAAAGCTCCTTTAACATTCTTTGTAGGGCCAGTTTAGTAGTGATAACTTCTTTAACTTTTGTTTGGGAAATTCTTTATCTTTCTTTCAATGTTGAATGACAATGTTGACTGAATGTTTTCTTGGTTGTAGGTTTTTCATTTCAGCACTTTGAATATATAATGCCACAGTCTTCTGGCTTGCAAAATTTCTGCTGAAAAATTAGCAGATAACCTTATGAGGTTTTCCTTGTATGCAATGGTTTCCTTTTCTCTTGCTGCTTTTAAGATTCTCTGTCTTTAATTTTTGTCATTTTAATTATTGGTATGCACTTCCTTGGGTTCATCATGTGTGAGGTTCTCTGTGATTCCTTGGTCTGAATGTCAGTTTCGTTGTCAAGTTTAGGGACTTTTTAGCTATTATTTCTTCAAATAAATTTTATATTCCCTTCTCTCTCTCCTTCTGGGACCCCTACAATGTGAATGTTATTACACTTAGTGTTATCGCAGAGTTGCCTTTATCTATCTATCCTTTTAGAGTTCATTCTCTTTTTGCTATTTCAGTTTGGTTGCTTGCTATCATCCTGTCTTCCAAGGGCTGAACCATTCCTCTACATTCTCTAATCTGCTGTTGATCCCTGTAGTGTATTTTTTTTTTTTTTTTTGAGGGTGTGGAGAATGGAAAAGAGAGAATCTTAAGCAGACTCCATGCCAGAACAGAGCCCGTTGCAGGGCTCGATCCCACCACCCTGAGATAATGACCTGAACTGAAATCAAGAGTCAGATGATTAACTGACTGAGCCACCCAGGCACCCCCAACTCCAGTGTATTTTTCACTTTAGTTACTGTAGTTTTTTATCTGACTGGTTCTTTTTATATATATATTTTTTCTATCCCTTTCCATCCGCACTCTTCTATCAAGTCTGGTGAGTATCTTTGAACTCTTTATCAGGTAAATTGCTTATTTCCATTTCATTTAGCTCTTTCTCTGTTGTTGTGTCTTACTACTTCATTTAGAACCCATTCCTTGGTCTCTGATTTTTTTCTGACTCTGTGTTTGTTTCTATGTATTAGGTAGGCCTGGTTTTGAAAGTTGTTGCCTTATGTAGAAGGTATCCTGTGGTGCTCTGTAGTGCAATCTACCTGGTCATAAGGACCAGGTGCTGCAGGGCTGTCCCCTATGTGGACTGTCTGCACCCTCCTGTTGTGCTTGAGCCAAGGCTACTATAGGCACACTGGTGGGCAGTGTTTGCTTCTTGAGCAGCTCACTGAGAGGCCTGGTTGCATTCACTGTAGGCTCAGTGGTGAGCAGGACTAGCTAGCTCTCAGCCCCACTGCCTGCAATGACCTACTGTGACTGCTGCAGGTGTGGCATTGGGCAGAGCTTGGTCCTGGAGTGGCTAGCTGAGAGACTGATCAGCAGCTACTGTCAGCATGCTACTATCAGCATACTGGTGTGTCGGGTTAGCTTCCCCATATCCCAGGGCAGGCACTGTTTTGTAGGTGAGCTGTTCCTGGCCAGGACTGACTGCCAGGTCTGGTGGGGTAGGAGCTGCTTTTGGAGGTGACTGTCAGGTTGGTCATGTTAGGTCGGGTGAGACTGGAGGGTAATTCTGCGGCAGAGCAAGTAGTACCAACAAGAAAAATGGAGGTGTCAGAACTGCCTCCCATGGGTGTCTGGCTATCTACATTGGGCAAGGGAAAGGATAATAGTGCCTGCAAGTACTTCTGTTCCCAGAGAAAGCTGCCACACATCTCTGCTTCTCTGGCATATGTCATAAAATCAGTCAAGAAATCTTCCTGTAGAGATAGGAAGATGGTGGTGGAGTAGGAGGACCCCAGGCTCACCTTGTCCCTTGAATACAACTGGATAACTATAAAATCATCCTAAATATCCTAGAAATTGACTTGAAGACTGACCAAACAAACTCTACAACTAAAGGGAGAGAAGTGGTCACATCAAAGAAGGTAGGAAGTGTGGAGATGTGGTTTAGGGGAGAAATGGCTCATGGCTGCTGCAGATGGGAGGGATCCATGGATGAGGAAAATGTTAGGAGGAGAGAGGCACACAGAGGAATGCATAGGGAGAACATTTCCCCATAGACACTGGCTTCGAAAATGAGAGAGGCTGAATTTCATGAGGTCTTGCAACCAGTGGGGCTTAAAGCTTGGAATTTAAAAGGTCAGCAGGCTTGGCTGGGATAGAGCCCAGAGGGCACTGTCCTGCTCTTAGAGAGAAGGTAGGCAAGGAACCTGGGGACATACAGTATAGACACAGCAATCTGAAGAAAACATAGGGCACAGAGTGGAGAGATTATTTGCTCTTCTCAGAGTGTGTCCCTGAGGCAATATTCACAGAGACATCTCTCCACTGTTCTCAGAAAGAACAGAGCTGGCCAAGTGCCATTTTCTCCCCCCAACCCCAGCATAAACACAGAGCCACCTGCAGGAAGCAGCACAACACAGTGGCTACCTAACTTGCTTACATTAAGCCCTGTGCTCCAGTTGAGCTGCCCCTTCTTAGTCATGCTAACTTCGCCCTAGTGTAGCAGACCCCTCCACCAGAAGACCAGCCAAACCCCTCCTCACACCATTATTCCCAACCAGAGAGTTTTGCAGGGCCTCAGTTCCAGTGGAAGTAGTGACAGGTCTCATTTCACAAGCAGACCAGGGCACATGTAGTTAAACCTACCACATTCAGGCCAGGGACCAAACACTGCCCAAGCAGAAAAGGAGAGCCTCTGCAGATGACTAGCTGGAAGGATAGAGCAGTCAGAACACAATAGTACAGCACATGCAGCACACACTAGAGACACTCCCTGAAGTACCAGGCCCTGGGCACTACATGATCTCTTCTTCATAAGGCCATTACTTTCAGAAACAAGAGACATAATTGGCTTTTCTGACACACAGAAGCAGGCATAGACTTAGACATAATGAGAGGACAGGAATTCATCCCAAATGAAAAAACAAAATAAGGTCATGTCCAGAGATCTAAGCAAAACAGATATAAATAACATGCCTGATGGAGAATTTAAAGCAACAATCATAAGGATACTCACTGGATTTGAGAAAAGAAAAGAATGGAAAACATCAGTGAGATTCTGACAACAGAGGTAAAAGAGTTTAAAAAATCATACAGAGATGAAAAGTGCAATAAATGAGATCAGAAACATACTTGATGCAATGAACAGCAGGCTGAAGAAGCAGAGGAACAAATTAATGACCTAAAGGAAAAACAATGGAAAGCATTAAAAAGAGAAAGAATTATGTATATGCATAATGGGAGTAGACATAGAGAACTCAGGAACTCTATCAAATGTAATGTTTATAAGATAGGACTCCCAGAAGAAGAAGATAGAGAAAGGGGGGCAGAAAATCCATTTGATGAAATAATAACTGAAAACTTCCATAATCTGGGGAAACAGGCATCCAGATCCAGGAGGCACAGAGAACTCCCATCAAAATCATCAAAAGCACACCCTATCCCAAGACATATTATAATTAAATTTGCAAAATAAAGTGAAAAAAACTATTAAAAGCAGCATGATAAAAGAAATCATTAACTTACAAGGGAAAATCCATAAGGCTAGCAGATTTTTCAACAGAAATTGGCAAGCCAGAAGAAAGTGGCATGATATATTCAGAGGGCTGAAGGAATAAAGTCTGCAGCCAAGAATACTTGATCCAGCAAGGCTATAATTTAGAATAGAGATAAAAGAGTTTCCCAGACAAACAAAAACTAAAGTTTGTGACTACTAAAACAGCCCTGCAAGAAATATTCAAGGGGACTCTGTAAATGGAAAGGAGAGATCAAAAGTGACAGTATAAAGGCAGGAAAAACAAAAGCAGTAAAAATATTTCTGTAACATCAGTCAAGGAACTCACAAAAAGGATATAAAGTATAATAACATATATCTAAAATGCAGGGAGGAGAAAAAGAATGGGTTCAACCTTAAGTGATCATCAGCTTAATATAGGCTGTTATGCAGAAAAGGTTATATATGAAAAAAAAAGGTTATATATCAACCTGATGGTAACCATATATCAAAAACCATTAATAAACATGCAACGAATAAAGAGAAAAAAAATCCAAACATATCACTAAGGAAAATCAGCAAAACATGAGAAAGATAAGAAAGAATCAGAGAAATGCTCCAGAAAGATCACAAAACAAGTAATAAAATGTCAATAAATACATAACTACTAATTACCTTGAATGTAAATGGACTGAACACTCCAAAAAGACATAGGAAGTCAGCAGATTAAAAAAAAAAAAACAAGACCCCGGGCACCTGGGTGGCTCAGTGGGTTAAGCCTCTGCCTTCAGCTCCTGTCATGCCCTGCATTGGGCTCTCTCCTCAGCAGGGAGCCTGCTTCCCCACCCCCTCTCTGCCTGCCTCTCTGGCTACTTGTGATCTGTCAAATAAATAAATAAAATCTTTTTTTTTTAATAAATAAAATCTTTTAAAAAAAAACCAACAATATGCTGCCTAGAAGACACTAATTTTAGACCATAAAGACACCTGTAGATTGAAAGTGAGGGGACAGAAAAACATTTATTATGCAAATGGAATAGCAATACTTATGTTGGACAGACTAGACTGTTTAAACTAGACTTTAAAACAAAGACCTGTAATAAGAGACAGGGCACTGTATAACAATAAAGGGAACACTACAAAAGAAGAACTAACAATTGTGTATATTTATGCATCCAACATTGGAGCACCTAAATACACAAAACAATTACAAACATAAGGGAACTAATCAATAATATAACAATAGTGGGGGTCTTTAACTTAAATCAATGGACAGGTCATCTAAACAGGAAATCAAGAGGGAAATAATGGCTTTGAATGACACATTGGACCAGATGGACTTAACATATACATTCAGAACATTTCCTTCTTAAATAGTGGAATACACATTTTTAAAGTGTATATGGAACATTATCCATAATAGATCACATATTAGGCCACAAAATAGGCTCCAACAAATACAAGAAAACTGAAGTCATACCATGCACCTTTTCTGATCACAACATTATGAAACAAGTCAACCACAAGAAAGACTCTGGAAAGACCACAAAAACATGGAGGTTAAATAATATATACTAAATAATAAAGATTAGAACAGAGATAAGTGACATAAAAACTAAAAAAAGAAAAAACCCAGTAGAACAGATCAATAGAACTAGGAGGTGGTTCTTTGAAAAAATTAACAAAATTGATAACCTCTAGCTAGATGTATCAAGAAGAAAAAAGAAAGGACCTGAATAAAATCACAAATGAGAGAGGAGAAATAACAACAGCACAGAAATACAATTATGAGAATATTATGAACATAACAACAAATTGGATAACCTAGTAGAAATGGATAAATTAAAAAAAAATACAACCTACCAAGACTGAATCATAATGAGACAGAAAATCTGAACACACCAGTTACTAGTGAAGGAGACTGAGTTAAAAAAATAAAAATCCCAACAAATAAAAATTCAGGACCAGATGGCTTCACTGGTGAATTACTACAAACATTCAAAGAATAACAATCCCTACTCTTCCAAAAAACAGAAGAGGAAAGAAATCTTCCTCTTCTTCTTCTTCTTTTTTTTTTTTTTTGAGGCCAGCATTACCCTGGTACCAAAACCAAGGATACCACAAGAAAAGTACAGGCCAATACCCTGATGAATATAGATGCAAAAATCCTCAAAAAAATCTTAGCACACCAAATTCAACAATACATTAAAAGGATAATATATAAAAAAATAAAGGAATAATACATCATGATTGTTATTAATCTAGGAATGCAAGAATGGTTCAACATTCACCAGTCAGTGTGATACACTACATTAACAAAATGAGTATCATACAATAATCTCTCTAGATGCAGAAAAAACATTGACAAAATTCAACACTTTCATCAAAAGGGGTGGGTATAGAGAGAATGTACCTCACCATTATAAAGTACATATATGACAAGCCCACAGAGAACATCATGTTCAACACTGAAAAGCTAAAAGCTTCCTCTAAGATCAGAAATAAGACAAGGATGTTCACTCTCACCACTTGTATTCAACATAGTATTGGAAGTCCTACCAAAAGCAGTAGGCAAGAAAAAGAAATAAAAGGCATCCAAATTGGGAAAGAAGAAATAAAACTCTATTTGCAGATGACATATACAGAAACTGTAAAGATTCTATCAAAAACTGTTAGAACTAATAAATTCAGTAAAGTTGTAAGATACAAGATCAATACACAAGAATCTGCTGTATTTTTATACACTAATAATGGACTATCAGAAAGAGAAATTAAGGGGAAAATCCCACTTATAATTGCATCAAAAAGAATAAAATACCTAGGAACATATTTAACCAAGGAGGTAAAAGACCTGTATAGTGAGAACTACAAGTCATTAGTGAAAGAAACTGAAGAAGACACAAATAAATGGAAAGGTATTCTGTGCTCATAGATTAGAAGAATTAATATTTCTATTAGAATTAAAATGTCCATACTACCCCCCAAAAATACAGGTTCAATGTGATTCTTATCAAATTTCCAATGGATTTTTTTCTACAGAAATAGGACAAACAACAGCCAAGATATGGAAATCATCAATCATCAATAGATGAATGGTTTAAAATGTATATATGCAATGGAATATTCTTCATCCATAAAAAAGAATGAAATCATTCCATTTGTGACTGTGAGGGCATTATGCTAAGTGAAGTAAATCAGAGAAAGAAAAAGTACCATATGATCTTCCTTATAGATGAAATCTAAAAACAAATAAAACAAAGTTCATGGATAAAAGATAGGTGGTTGCAGGACGCCTGGGTGGCTCAGTTGGTTAAGCAGCTGCCTTCGGCTCAGGTCATGATCCCAGTGTCCTGGGATCGGGTCCCACATCGGGCTCCTTGCTTGGCAGGGAGCCTGCTTCTCTGCCTCTGCCTCTGCCTGCCACTCTGTCTGCCTGTGCTCGCTCTCTCTCTCTCTCTCACAAATAAATAAATAAAATCTTAAAAAAAAAAGATAGGTGGTTGCTAGAGGCAGGGGGTGGGGAACTGGACAAATGGGTGAACATTTTTTGTTTTTTGTTTTTAGAATAAATTGAATTAAAATTTTTTTCACATCTATAAAAATTAACAATCAACAGACTCACATTTATATACAGGTTGAAAGTTTTTAAAAATGTTTTTAATGAGATAAAATTCATATAACATAAAACTCACCATTTTTAGCCATTTTTACAGTATACAATTAACTGGTTTTTAGCATAGTCAGAGTGTTGTGCAATCAGCACCACTATCTAATTTCAGAAAATATCTGTTACTCCAAAGAGATCCCACATACCTCTCAATATTCTTCTTCCTCTATCCCTTGGCAAACACAAAACTACCTTCTTTCTCTATGGATGTACCTGCTCTGGACATTTCATCTGAATGAAATCATACAGTATCGGGCTCTTTGTGTCTGGCTTCTTTCACTTAGCATAATATTTTCAAGGTTCATCCATGCTGAAACATGCAGGATTACTTTATTTTATGAAAGAATAATATTACATTGCATGTTATATTAGTTACTTAGCCTGCTATAACAAAATACCACAGATGGGATGGCTTAAATAACAGAAATTTATTTTCTTACAGTTTTGGAGGCTAGAAGTCCAAGATCAAGGTGCTCTCTGGCTTGTAGACAGCTTTGTCCTTGTGTGACCTCTTCTCTGTGCATGCACAGAAAGGGAGCTCTGATGTCTCTTCCTCTTCTTATAAGGACACTAACTGTATAGGATTAGGGCCCCCACCCTTATGACTTCATTTAACCTTAATTACCTTCATAAAGGTCCCATTTCCAAACAGTCACATTGGAGGTTAGGGCTTCAACATATAAATTCTGAGGAGGATACAATTCCATCCATAACAGCTGGATATAACATATTTGGTTTCTCCATTCATAGCTGTGGACATTTGAGTTTCTACTTTTTAAAAAATATTTTAAGTAATCTCTAATACCCAATGTGGGGCTCAAACTCACAACACTGAGATCAAGGGTCATATGCTCCACCAACTGAGCCAGCCAGGTGCTCCTGATCCTACTTTTTGACCATTACAAATAATGCTGTTGTGAACATTCATGCACAGGCTTTTGTGCGGATATGGTTACAGTTCTCTTGGTTATATACCTTTGAACGGAATTGCTGGGTCATAGGGTAACTTTATGTTTAACTTTTTGAGGAGCTACCAAATTGTTTACACAATGGCTGCACCATTTTACCTTCCCACCAGCAATGTATGAAGTTTCCAATTTCTCCACATCCTCACCAATACTTGTTATTGTCCTTTTTTTTTTTTTTTTGACATAGCCATCCGATGGGTATGAAGTAGTATTTCATTGTGATTTTGGTTTTGGTTTATATTTCTGTAAAGAATACGATGTTGAACATCTTTTCATATGCTTATAGGCCATGTATAATCTTTGGAGAAATACCAATTCAAGTTGTTTGCCCATTTTTCAATTGGATTGTTTATCCCTTTGTTGTTGAATTGTACTTTATATATTGTAGATGCTAGATTCTTATCACATGTTTGATTTGCACTTATATTCTCCCATTCTATAGGTTGGTTGTCTTTTCACTTTTTTTTTAAAGTCTTTTCACTTTTTTTTTATAATATCCTTTGATATGTAGTTTTTTAAATTTTGAAAAAATCCAGTTTATCGATTTTTCTGCTGTTGTTTATGGTCTTGGTGTCATATTTAAGATTCCACTGCCAAATTCAAGCTCATTAAGATTTACTCCTCTGTTTTCTTCTAAAAGTTTTATAGTTTTAGTTCTTTAATGTATGTTTGTGATCCATTTTGAGTTGATATTTCATATGTATTGTGGAATAAGGTTTCAAATTCATTTTTTTCCATGTGGCTATCCAGTTGTTTTAGCACCATTTGTTGAAGAGACTATTCTTCTTCCATTCAATGGTCTTGGCACCCTTGTTGAAAATCAGTTGGCCATAGATGTGTGGGTTTATTTCTGGACTCTTGCTCCTATTCTGTTGATCCACATATCACTTCTTATGCCGATACCACACTGTTTTAGTTAATGTAGCTTTATATCAAGTTTTAAAATCAGGAAGTGATTTTAAATCAGGAGGTCTTTTTTAGTATTATTTTGGACATTCACTCAACTTGTAATCTATTTGGGGAGTATTGCCATCTTAATATTAAGTCTTCAAATCCATAAACACAGGATGACTTTCCAATTCATTAGGTTGTCTCTATTTTCTTACAATATTTTTGGTAATTTTTGTAGTTTTCAATATAAAAGTCTTACATTTCCTTGGTTAAGTTTAATCCTAAGTATTTTATTTTTTGATGCTATTATGAATGAATTGTTTTCTAAATTTCATTTTCAATGATTCATTGATAGAGACTAGCAGAATTTTGAGAAGTATGATAGAGAAACCAAAAATTGCCTTGAGCAGACTTAGTAGAATACTGGATTTGGAGGATGCTGTAGGGGAGGGTTTAGAAGGAAATAAGGAACAAGTTATTAGAAATTGAAAGAAAGGAGGTCCTCATTTAGTGTAAGAAAGCTTACTGAAATGGTCTTCTGTGCTCAAGTGGAAAGCAGGACTTTTAAGTGATGATTCTGGTTATGTAACTAAGGAGATTTCCAAAGTGTTGAAGGTGAGGCCTGATTTTTTTTTTCTTGCTACTTATAATAAAACATGAGATAAGGAAGAGAAAGTGAAGGAAAAATTAATAAATATAAAGAAATCAGTACTTAATGGTTTTGAAAATTCTGTACCTTTAGATGCAAAAGAGTTTAATGAAAGAAGGCTGTCAGACCCTCAAAATGCTACTGGCAGGAGGCAGTCTGATAAAACTACTTAGCTGCACACTTGCACTACATTTTATGAAAAAGGAAGGATGACTCAGAGGGTAAAACCAAGAGCCCAGGGTGCTTGGTGGCTCAATCAGTTAAACAGCTATCTTTGGCTTGGGTCATGATCCTGGAGTCCCAGGATTGAGTCCTGGGTTGGGCTCCTTACTTGGCAGAGAGTCTGCTTCTCCCTCACCCTGCTCAGTGCTCTCTCTCACTCTCAAATAAATAGATAAAATCTTAAAAACAAGAACAAAAACCAAGAGCCCAGAGGTTGGAACATAGAGCTGAGAGGATTATTTCTAGGATTGAAACTCCCAGTATTCTCCCATATGGACTTCAGAATTGTTTTTTTTTTTTAAGGTTATATTTATCTGAGAGAGAGAGAGAGAGAGATCACAAGCAGGCAGAGAGGCAGGCAGAGAGAGAGGAGGAAGCAGGCTCCCCGCTGAGCAGAGAGCCCGATTCCTGGCTTGATCCCAGGACCTTGAGATCATGACCTGAGCCAAAGGCAAAGCCTTTAACCTGAGCCACACCGGCACCCCTGGACTTCAGAATTGTTATGAACCTTTTTTTACCTTCCATTTCTGCACACACACCTCTTATCTGGAATGTCTGTGATCCTTTCCCTGGCCCATAACTATATGTTGGATGTATTGGGGTAAGGTAACTGTTCTCTAGGAGTGGAATGGCTGGGCTATATCGTTAGATGTTTATATACCTGTGTATATAGGCTTCAGTTTCACAGGTCTATAGATGGAAAGGAATTGTGCCCCAGTAATTTTACTGAATGTATTACAGCCAGCAATTTCATTTATATCAGGGCCTGATTTAGGGGATAGTAGTTTGGGCTTCAGAGCCAATGCTATAATAAGATGAGTTTCTTGGAAGCCTTGGGAGTTAAATATATTTTGAATGCTGGAGCACATGAATAATTGGGGGCCAGTGGAAAGATTGTAATGGATAGACTCTAAAGTGGTCCCTCTGTGATTCTTACCTCTTGGTATTCACACCTTTGTGAAATCTGCTCCCTTTGAATGTGACTTGCTTCAGACCAACAGATTATGGTAAAAGTGATGAGATGTCACTCCCATGAATGTGTTATATGTTACATAAGCTTCTGTTTTGCTAGCTGACTAGCTCTCAGTCTTTCTTGCTGGCTTTGAAAAGGAAAGCTGATGTGACTCCTACAGCTACAAGCAACTAGATGCTTCTAAAAAGGGAAGTGGATCCTTTCCTAGTTGAGCCTCTACAAGAGAACCTAGTTGTGGCCAATACCTTGATTGCAACTTAGATCCTAAGTAGAGAACTAGCTAAACCATTCTTGGGACTTCTGACCCACAAATCTGTGAGATAATAAATGTGTGTTGTTTGAAATTGCTAAGTTTGTGATAAAATTTTTTTGTGTAATACAGAACACCGAACAATTCTCAAAAAGCTAAATATACATTTAACCATATAATCAGACCATTCCACTCCTAAAAATTTACCTAAGAGAAAAGGAAATGTATATTCAAAAAACTCCTTATACTGTAACATGCAGACCAGCTGTACATGTAATAGTCACAAACTGAAAACAATCCAAATGTCCATGAACAGGTAAATTGATAAACAAATTATGAAACAACGGAATACTTGTTAGAAATAAATTGCTAACACACAATTACATGGATGAATCTCAGAATGATCACGCTGAATGAAGGAAGCTAGCTAAAAGTAAATATCATGATTCCATTTATATGAAACTCTACAAAAGAAAAACTAAACTATAGTGACAGAAAGCGCATTTATTGTCACTTGGGATTGGTGGATCAGGCACAGGCAGAAGGGAAGGATTACATAGGTCATGAACTTTTGGGGGTGATGGATATGTTCATTATATTCACTGTTTTGTGGTTTCATGTTTGTATACATAGGTGAGTTTACCAAATTGTACACTTTAAATATGGCTTATTGTGTATCAGTTCTTCTTAAGTAAAGCAGTTTTTAAAATGTATTTGCCACTTGCACATTTTTTTTCTCACAAATAACCATATTCAAAGAAATCACAGTCTAGTCATCATAGAATGGGCCTTGTTACTTATCCATTCGTTCTCAAATATTTTTTCAATATCTGTTAGTGTCTGTGGGAAATACAAATATTAATCTTTTATATAAGGAAGTATATAATCTGATAAAATAGTTAATTAGACTTTGGAAATCATTAATAATTATTTTTTAATATTGTCTTCACAAAGATCCTTACCAGAAGCCAATCCCTCCCAGTGACTACGTGTCAGCTGCTCCATACAACTCAGAACCTTGCTCCATACGTCGTCAAACACATAAGCAAGGACATCCTCTTTCATGCAGTAAAATGGAGCAATGGGAGGGTATCCTAATTTCTGTTTCTCTGGAGCTGCTTGTAATTCCTTTCCTTGAAACCCCTCTTCCCTGTAACAGAAGCAAATAAGACTTCATGGTTATTCTTTTTTTTTTTAATATTTCATTTATTTATTTGAGAGAGAGAGAGACAGTGAGAGAAAGAACACAAGCAGGGGGAGCGGGAAAGGGAGAAGCAGGCTTCCCACCAAGCAGGAAGCTCGATGCGGGGCTTGATCCCAGGACCCCCGGATGCTCGCTCCTAGGACCCTGGGATCACTACCCGAGCTGAAGGCAGACACTTAACAACTGAGCCAATCAGTTGCCCCCAAAATTCATGGTTATTCTTTACTGTGTGTTCACCACTGTCCTCTGTGCTTCTTAAGGAGTGTAGTTTGTGTGCCCTTCTCCACCACTGACTCAGCATAAATATGTTAGCAGATGTGTTAAGCTGCCTTGTAATCTAAGGGAGTTCTCAACAGAGGAGTGTGAATTTCCCTTTTTACTCCCACCTTACCCACTACTCTGGCCCCCCAAAAAAGAACAAGAAAAGGAAGACTGAGACTCAGTGTATAATTTTTAGCTTTAAACAGATGAACACTGTCAGTTGAGCAATAAGCTATGACAAGCATACAGAAATAATCTTTTTGTTGTAATTGGATACCATTTAGGTTAATATTAACGTAATATCTAATCATGGGCATATAACTGTGCCACATAATTACTTAAGGCAATGATTCATTGGGGAAATAGTATACTTTTACTAATCCAAATAAATGTTTGGTAGTTGGCTGGAAAGGAAAAGGGGGGGAGCCAAACAGCACAAGAAGCTACTCTGAGGCTCTTCTGGAGACCGTGCATCTATCTGTAGGTCAGAAACTCTGTTAGCCAAGTCTTCTCTATCGGGGAGTCCCAACAGCCCCAGTATTTTGGGGGCAAAACTCTAGCTGACAGATGTACTTACTATGATAGATGTATTATAAATTAAGATAAAGCAAATTCTGGAACAGCTGGAGTACAAAGAAATATTTTAAGGCCTCTACAGTGAAAATTATCCGTAGGGTAGCAGAGGTCTCAAGAATTAAATGGGAAGCTGTAAGCAGGAAAGAAGGATGTCACTCTCTGTCTTTTACTTAACAATGTAACTGGCCCTTGATCCCTATTAATACAGATCAATATGCCTCTTAAAAAATAGCTGCAGGGGGCCGCCTGGGTGGCTCAGTTAGTTAAGCGTCTGCTTTTGGCTCAGGTCATGATCTCAGGATCCTGGGATCGAGGCCCACATTGGGATCCCTGCTCAGAGAGGAGCCCGCTTCTCCTTCTTTCTCTCCCTCTGCTCCTCCCCACTGCTTGTTCTCTCTCTCTCAAATAAATAAATAAAATCTTAAAAAAAAATAGCTGCAGGGTATTCCATTAGATATACCACAGCATATCTAACTGGCCAGTTACTGACCAACCAACCTTTTGTTCTTATAATCAGTACTATATTTAATATCCTTGTACGTAGTTCATTGGCTACATGGGTATTATAAATAATCTGTAGGATAAATACCTATAAATCTGTAGGATAAATACCTATAAACAGAATTACTAAGTAAAAGGATATATGCATTCCAACTGGAAAGATATTGCCCACTTTCCTCTAAAGAGGAAAAATCTCCAGTGTTGAAAAAAATATGCCGGGACGCCTGGGTGGCTCAGTTGGTTGAGCAGCTGCCTTCAGCTCCGGTCATGATCCCAGCGTCCTGGGATCAAGTCCCGCATCGGGCTCCTTGCTCAGCAGGGAGCCTGCTTCTCCCTCTGCCTCTGCCTGCCACTCTGTCTGCCTGTGCTCACTCTCTCTGACAAATAAATAAATAAAATCTTAAAAAAAAAAAATGCCTTTTTTTTCCCCATTCCAGTAATTATCAAATTTCTTTATTTTTTTTCTCTGCCAGTCTGACAGATAAAATAGTATCTCATTATAGATTTAATTTGCACTGCTAACTGCGAATGATATCGAATTATATTTCCTTTACTTAAAGTCCATTTTCTTGGGGTGCCTGGGTGGCTCAGTCAGTTGAGCGTCCAACTCTTGGTTTCAGATCAAGTCATGATCTCAGGCTTGTGGGATTAACCCCATGTAGGGCTCCATGCTCAATGCAGTCTGCTTGTCTCTTTCCCTCTGCTCCCCTCCCCACACTTGCACGCTCTCTCTCAAATAAAGAAAATCTTAAAAAAATAATAAAATCCATTTTCTTTTTATGTGAACCATTCATATCTTTAAAAAGATTTTATTTTAGGGGCACCTGGGTGGCTCAGTGGGTTAAGCCGCTGCCTTCGGCTCGGGTCATGATCTCGGGGTCCTGGGATCGAGTCCCGCATTGGGCTCTCTGCTCAGCAGGGAGCCTGCTTCTCCCTACACCCCCGCTCTGCCTGCCTCTCTGCCTACTTGTGATCTCTCTGTCAAATAAATAAATAAAATCTTAAAAAAAAAAAAAAGATTTTATTTTATTTATTTGACAGAGAGAGAGAGAGCGAAAGAGAGAACACAAGCAGAGGGAATAGGAGAAGGAGAAGCAGGTTTCCTGCAGAGGGAAGAGCTCAACTTGGGGCTTGATCCCAGGTGCCTAGGGTCATGACCTGAGTTGAACGCAGAAACTTAATGACTGAGCTACCCAGGCGCCCCGAACCATTCATGTTCTTTATCTGTTTTGTCCTTGATATTTTCCTTGTTGATAAACATATTAAGGAAATTAAGTCTTCGTGTATGTATAAACTGCAAATATTTTGCCAGTTTGTCATTTGTCTTTTGAATTTATAAGGTTTTTTATGTAGAAATTGTACTTTATGTAGTTTTTAAGAATTTCTTAAATGACATAGATTTTGAGCTATGGTTACTTAGAAAGGCCTTCCCTATTCCCAAATAATTCTTTTAAAAAACAATCTTTCACATTTTATTCTTCTAAGTTTATATGATTTCATTTGCCACATTTAAATTTTTTATATATGTGCAATTTATTTTATTTGAAGAATAAGTTAGGAACCTTATTTTTTTTAGGTGATTTTTTCATGTTGCATCAAAATCATTTGCTGACATTATTATATATCCTGATTTTGTGTAGGCATTTTGGTTTATTTCTGGGCCCTTAATCTTTTCAATTAGAAACATTCTAAAGGTTCAACTACTCTGTCATTTTTAATCAATATCTCAGTGGTAATTCTAAAGGCTGCCTTTCTAAAAGTCTTCCTATGTTAGGGCAAAACCTAGGTAGCTCAGTTGGTTAAGCATCTGACTCTTGGTTTTGGCTCAGGTCATAATTTCAGGGTTGTGGGATCAGGTCCTGCTGGGTTCCATGTTCAGCACAGAGTCTGCTTGAGATTCTCTCCCACCCACTTCCTCTCTCTCTGTCCGTCCCCCTACTCATGCATTCACACTTTCTTTCTCTCTCTCTCTCAAATAAATGTATTCTTTAAAAAAAAATCTTCCTGTGCTACCTGAAAATTAACTTTTATTTATCAGGAAAAAGGAAAGGATGATGCATTTAAATCACATTTTAAATTAGTTAAATCAACATTTTTTTTTATAAGTTAAACCAAGGGAGAAGACCTTTGATTTGAGGAAAAGGAAGAGAAATTAGAGATAATGTGAGCTAAGCCAGATGAAGTGAAGGTGAGGGGGACAGTCTCTAGAAAACCGTAAGTACATACTTAATATTCTCTTGCAACAGTGAGCTTGCTCAGTGGTGTTATATATAGAAATCTGGGTTATGTTTAGCTGACCCCAGAGTTGTTTACACTGAGCAGGAGAGTAAGCATGGCTTAGCATGAAATATGGTAGGAAGTCCAGAATTATGTGACACAGTAGAAACTAGACCTATAGAAACTATATATTTTTTTTATTTTATTATTTTTTTTAAGATTTTATTTATTTATTTGTCAGAGAGAGAGGGAGCGAGCACAGGCAGAGAGAGTGGCAGGCAGAGGCAGAGGGAGAAGCAGGCTCCCCGCCGAGCAAGGAGCCCGATGTGGGATTTGATCCCAGGACGCCGGGATCATGACCTGAGCCGAAGGCAGCTGCTTAACCAACTGAGCCACCCAGGCGTCCCGAGCTATAGAAACTATAGCCTCATTGCCTAAAATGAAATTCTCACTTCCATATGTGTTGCTTTGACTATAAATTCTGGAAATTTTGAAGTCTTAGAGGAATAGCTTAAGAGGTTACTGTTTGAGAAAGGAAGCATAGAATAATGAAGAGAGCACTGGATTTAGTATAAGATGAATAAAGTTTTAGGTATTAGCTTTATCTTAGACAAATCATTTAACCACTCTGATTCTCATCTATCCTATAAATAATATCTATGTCACAGGACTATTGCCAGACTAGAGTAAGTAAATAAACATTATTAATTGTAAAGTCTGTGCTAAGTTAAGGTTTTATATAATCTATATACCTTTCAAACATGATTTATGTAAATAAAGTTCACACCTCTTCAACTAGGTTCTTTTGAAGAGTTTCAGTTTCTATGCGTTAACTGGTCATGATTTACAAATGGTAAAATCAAACTATGAGAAGAAAAAAAATTAACTCATTTTAAATGTTTAATCTCAGAAAGAGGCAAATGACATGTGCAGGAAGAAAATACAGAAGGAAGTCTGGTACAAAGAAGCAACAGGAATTTGTATCAGTTTAGCACATGTACTCTCGGTATCTGAGAAGTGATAGGAAATAAATAATCAAGTGACATAAATCTAATTGTAAGTAATATTGGCAGTATACTTTAGAAAAAATAGATATTAATAAACAAAATAGGAAGGGAATAAATAGCTTAAAAGACATAATACTCACATGTCAGTGTGGTCAAATGCTAGGTATTCCTCTATTATTCCTTCAGAGAAGATTACACAGTCTTCCTCTTCTCTCTCCATAGAATACAAACTAGGGGATTTGGCAATGGAAGATGCTTTATGAGCATAAGAAGATGAAAAATGTAACTTCTTTCCCCTAATACCAAATCTGGGAGAGGAAAAAACAAATATTAATTATGGATAACAGCAACAGTTCTTAGAGCATCTCAGTCATACAAGTTTTAGCTCATAATCCATTGTCCTGCTGACACCTTCCTGAAATACTCTAAGCCTTAATACCTAGTATTTCTCAGTACAGGAGGAATAAACATTAACCATAAACCTACTCTGCCTAGGTGTACTCTGCAGGATTAAACACTGCTTGTTATCTTTTCAGATGCAATAGCTAGGACTGTAAGATAAGTTTTTTAAAATCTTAAGAATAATGAGTAAGAGTGGCTGGTATCAAAAAGACAAGAAATAACTAGAGTTGGGATGCCTGGGTGGTTCAGGTCGGTTAAGCATCTACCTTCGGCTCAGGTCGTGAACCCAGGGTTCTGGGATCGAGTTCCACATTGGGCTTCTTGCTCAGCGGGGAGCTTGCTGCTCCCTCTGCCTGCTGCTCCCCCTGCTTGTGTGCTCTCTCTCTGATAAATAAAATCTTAAAAAAAAAAAAAAAGAACTATTGACAAGGACTTAGAGAAAAGGGAACCCTCATGCACTATTGGTGGGAATGTAAATTGGTGCAGCCACTATGGAAAACAGTACAGAGGTTCCTCAAAAAATCAGAAATACTACACAACCCAATAATTCCACCACTGAGTATTAACCTGAAGAAAATGAAAACATTAATTTGAAAAGATATATGCACTCCATTGTTTACTGCAGCATTATTTACAATAGCCAAAATATGGAAACAACCGAAGTATCCACAGAAAGATGAATGGATAAAGAAGATGTGCTGTATATACACAGTGGAATATTACTCAGCCATAAAAGACTGAAACTTGCCATTTGCTACAACATGGATGGATCTAGGGGGTATAATCTTTTTTTTTTTTTTAAGATTTTTTATTTTATTTATTTGACAGACAAAGATCACAAGTAGGCAGAGAGGCAGGCAGAGAGAGGGGGAAGCAGGCTCCCTACCGAGCAGAGAGCCTGATGAGGGGCTGGATCCCAGGACCCTGGGACCATGACCTGAGCCGAAGGCAGAGGCTTGAACCCACTGAGCCACCCAGGCGCCCCTAGGGGGTATAATCTTAAGCGAAATAAGTCAGACAGGAAAAGACAAGTACCATATGATTTCACTTAAATGTGAAATCTAAAAACCAAGACAAATGAACAAACCAAACAAAACAGAAACAAACATAAATACATAGGACAAACTGCTGGTTGCTCAAGGGAATGGGATTGGCCAAAATATGTAAAAGGTATTAAGAAGTATAGACTGCCAGGGTGCCCTGGGATCGAGCCCTGCATTGGGCTCTCTGCTCAGCAGGGAGCCTGCTTTCCCCTCTCTCTCTGCCTGCCTCTGCCTACTTGTGATCTCTCTATCAAATAAATAAGTAAAATCTTTAAAAAAAGAGGTATAGGGGCACCTGGGTGGCTCAGTGGATTAAAGCCTCTGCCTTCGGCTCGGGTCATGATCTCAGGGTCCTTGGATCGAGCCCTGCATCGGGCTCTCTGCTCAGTAGGGAGCCTGCTTCCCCCTCTCTCTCTGCCTGCCTCTCTGCCTGTGATCTCTATCAAATAAATAAATAAAAATCTTTTAAGAAAAAAAAAGAGGTATAGACTGCCAATTATGCAATAAATAAGTCATAAGGTTGAGAAGTATGGCATAGGGAATATAGTCACTAATATTGTAATAACTTTGGTGGCAGACAGTAAATATACTTACCATGGTGAGCACTTTGTAATGAATATAATTGTCAAATCACTATGCTGTATGTCCGAAACTAATATTTTATATTCAACTCTCCCTCAATAAAAAGTTAACAGGGGGCACCTGGGTGGCTCAGTGGGTTGGGCCTCTCCCTTCAGCTTGGGTCATGACTTCAGGGTCCTGGGATTGAGCCCTGCATTGGGCTTTCTGCTCGGTGGGGAGCCTGCTTCCCCCCTCTCTGCCTGCCTCTCTGCCTACTTGTGATATCTCTTTCTCTCTCTCTCTCTGTCAAATAAATAAATAACAATTTTTAAAAAATGAAAAGTAAAAAGTTAACAAAAAAATTAAGAAAATTTGTTAAGAATTACAACTTTCAAAAAAAAAAAAGAATTACAACTTTCAGGTACCTCTGGAGGTTATATGCTTATTTTAGTAACTATATCATAGTCAAAATGCATATTCCTTAAGGGCAGGACTTACTTTGGAGAAAGCCAGTCAAATCTGAGCAATAGTTTTTTTAAATGGCTCTGTTTAACCAAATATTAGATTTAACCAATGTATATTTTGTGTTATTCTTCACACTTTTTTGTACCTTAGGTGTTTTATAATGAAAAAAAAAAAAAAAGAATAAACCCATGGCAATTTTCAGCAAGGCTAGTAGGAAAATCTTATTAGAAGACATTTTGGAGAGGCGCCTGGGTGGCTCAGTGGGTTTAGCCTCTGCCTTCGGCTCAGGTCATGATCTCAGGGTCCTGGGATTGAGCCCCACATTGGGCTCGCTGCTCAGCAGGGAACATGCTTCCCCCCTTCTCTCTGTCTGCCTCTCTGCCTACTTGTGATCTTTCTCTCTCTGTCAAATAAATAAATAAAATCTTTTTTAAAAAAAAGAAGACATTTTGGAAATATGTATTAGCAGCTTTAAAATAAACATACCTGTTGATTCCATTCATTCAGTTATTTTCTCTGTAGGGATTTCCTTCAAGGATATGACCTATAAGATTTAGCTATAAAAATTATCATTATAGAATTGTTTATAATTGCCAAAAATGAAAACAGCCCAAGTGTTCCAAAATACACAGTTGGGGATTGATTGTTTAAATAATGAAATATTCATGCAATGGAACATTATGAGGTCATTAAAATAATGGAGAAAATGGAAGATGTCCACAATAAAATGATAAGTATAAAAAAGAGTATAAATATGTAGTTTCACAAAACTATACACATATGTGGCAGAGAAGGGTAGGTGCTCCCCAATATCCATTCTTCCCTTCTTTCCTAGTAAATAATGCCAACTTAATTCAAGAGAGCAATGCATCCATCTCAGAGACTGCATTTCCCATTACCATGTAGTCAATGTAACTTATGAGATATGAGCAGAACTGTTTTGTGGGATGCTGGGAAGGCTGTTTAAAGAAAAATGGCTTGGCTATAAGGAGTGCCCTTTTGCCCTTCTGCCTTTCCTTTCTGCTATCTGGGAAGTGAATGTCATGTTTGGAACTCAAACCATCTTGGACCATGGTTCTTCATATATTAGAGTAAAACATCCTGATTTAGCATGGTATAGCAAAAAGATGAAAAGAGTCTAAGATCCTGAAAACACCATGCCACCACCGTACTACCTTTAGATACTATTCCTCCAGACTTCTTTTAAAACAGAAACAATCTAGGGGCGCCTGGGTGGCTCAATCAGTTAAGTGTCTGCATTAAGCTCAGGTCGTGATCCTGGGGTCCTGAGATCAAGTCCCACATCAGACTTTCTGCTCAGCATGGAGTCTGCTTCTCCCTCTTCCTCTGCCCCTCCCCCTGCTCATGCTTGCTCTCTCTGTCTCTCTCAAATAAATAAATAAAACCTTTTTTAAAAAATAAAAATAAAACAGAAACTGTTATATAAGCCATTAAATAAAGTGTACAGTATATAGGAAGTGGCTGGAAAGGTATGGCTAGACTGTGCAGAAATTTGTGTATTAACTTGGGCTAATTGTTAGCAATAAAAAGTACAGTTTTTAAGAAGAGGAATGACAAGATCCTTGCTTTAGAAGATTGCGTGGCGGGATCCCTGGATGTCTTAGTTGATTAGGCATCTGACTCTTGATTTTGGTTCAGGCCATGATCTTAGGGTCATAAGATCACCTGTGTTGCGCTCCATGCTTGGTGAGGAGCCTGCTTAAGATTTTCTTTCTCCCTCTCTGCCCCTCCCCTGGCCCAACCCCTGCTCACTTGCTTGCTCTCTCTAAAAAAAAGAAGAAGAAGATAATGCACATCTGACTCTTGGTTTTGGCTTAGGTCATTATGGTCTTATGAGTCCTGAGATTGAGCCCCATGTTGAGCTCTGCGCTCAGTGGGGGAATCTGCTTGAAGATTCTCTCCCTCTGCCCCTTCCCCAACTCTTGCACATACATGTGTGCACTCTCTCACTCTCTCTCTCTCAAATAAATAAATCTTTAAAAAAAAAAAAAAGATAATGTGGTTAAGGAGACTAGTGCAAAAGATAAAACAAGAGCAGACAGGCTGATGAGTGTCTGGACCATAGCAGGAGGCACACTGTATTTGGGGATGGAGAGACGGTTAAGAGGTGAGAAACAGTTTGGAGAACCAACACATGTAAATTGGCTGGTATTACTGTTTACAAAAAGTCTCAAATTTGAGACTTAATGTTTTTTAAGTCTCTGTTCTGAAATTCTAAACAGTGATTCTCAAATCCAGTTAACAGATTTATGCCAATTCATGACAACATTTTTACTAATCTACACCAAAAGAGGAAAATAAGACAATGCCCAGGAAGACTGCCAAATCTCCTTTCTTGAAAAGGATTGTCCTTATTTTGAGATTATGTACTTCATGCTTTTTTGTGTGTTAATACATCTTTTCTTTTATAAAATAGTGATGTTAATTTTTGCTTTTTTTTTTTTTACCATAACAAATGAAAAGCTGTCAAACCCATGTCAAATGCTGGATACCCTGTATTCCATATGTTATTGTGCTATTGTGTCATTCCATTTGTATTATTAACCAATCATTTCTTTAATCTGTGGTAACTTTTTAGAAAGATTTTTTAAAAAATTTCTTTATTTGACAGAGAGAGAGAGAGCACAAGTAGGCAGAGAGGCAGGCAAAGGGAGATGGAGAAGCAGGCTCTCTACTGAGCAGGGAGCCCAATGCAGAGCTTGATCCCACTAACAGAATTTTTTAAAAAATTTAAAGATTTTGTTTTAGAGACAGAAGAGTGTGAGCAGAGGGAGAATCAGGGGGAGAGGGATAACCAGACTGCACTGAGCATGGACTGGATATGGGGCTCGAACTTAGGACCCTGAGATCATGACCTGAGCTGAAACCAACTAAGCCACCCAGGTGCCCCTTGGTTTTATTTTTAAGTAAACTCTACATTCAACCTGGGGCTTGAAATCACAACCCCTTACCCCCACCCTAGGATCAAGAGTTACATGCTCTATCAACTGAGCCAGCCAGACCCCAAAGATTTTTTTTTTTAAGTAATCTCTACATCCAACATGGGATTGTACATACTTTGCTTAGTAAAAAAAATAACAGTGATCTGGGACGCCTGGGTGGCTCAGTTGGTTAAGCGGCTGCCTTCAGCTCAGGTCATGATCCCAGCGTCCTGGGATCGAGTCCCACATCGGGCTCCTTGCTCGGCAGGGAGCCTGCTTCTCCCTCTGCCTCTGCCTGCCACTCTGTCTGCCTGTGACAAATAAATAAATATCTGACAAATAAATAAATTAAAAAAAAATCTAAAAAAAAAAATAACAGTGATCTTGCCTAATCATGTATTGCACTGGTATTAATATTTAATTTGAGATGTTTTCTTGTGAGAGGAAAAAAATCATGACATTTTATTCTTCTCTCACATGCATGGAGGATAAAATGACTTTGCTAGGTTTTTTAAACAAAAGAGTTTAATTTGGAGCCAGTCCATCCAGGTGTAGTAAGCCTTCATGGAGGTAATCACTGCAAGACCCTCAAATGTGGTTGAAAGGAACATGTGGCCAATGGCACCTTCCTGACCAGGATCTGAAAAGTATAATTAGCCACTCTTAACTCCATTTCAGACCAACCTTATTATACAGTGGACCTCTAGAAAGGATTGAACTAGGGAAAATTTACATGAAGGAGTGATTTTATGATGCCAAAAGGAAGAAAACATAACTTATTGTACCGGAAAGGAAATAAGACTGGATGAACTTGCCAGTATAACTGAAGTACCTCCATGGCTTTGGAGAGCTTCAGAAAACTCTTTATGTCTAAAAAAAAAAAATCTGATTTGTAATGAGCTTAACCGCCCCTTCCATTTAGGATAGTTGTAAAAAAGAAATCAAAGAAAACGAAAACAAAGGCTATAATTTATA
Source organism: Taxidea taxus jeffersonii (assembly GCA_003697995.1). Taxonomy (NCBI): domain Eukaryota; kingdom Metazoa; phylum Chordata; class Mammalia; order Carnivora; family Mustelidae; genus Taxidea; species Taxidea taxus. Next base: position 10,885 of record ML102519.1, on the reverse strand, counting down.
ATGAGTGATATAAGGAAGGTAGGTGTAGGACCAAGAGCAGCCATACCATACCACCTTAATGATTTTTGTAAATTGTGGTAAAAAATATAACATTAAAATTTCCATCATAACCACTTTATTTTTTCAAAAGATTTTATTTATTTATTTGTCAGAGAGAGAGCGAGCAGGAACATAAGCAGGGAGAGTGGGAGAGGGAGAAGCAGGCTTCCCACTGAGCAGGGAGCCCAATGTGGGGTTTGATCCCAGAACCCTGGGATCACAACCTGAGCCAAGGCAGACACTTAATGACTAAGCCACCCAGGTGCCCCCATCATAACCACATTAAACTATACAGTTTAGTAGTGTTAAGTATATTCACATTATTATTGTGTAGAGGATTTCAAGAACTTTTTCATCTTGAAAAACTGAAACTCTAATACCCATTAAATACTAATCCTCTCTCCTGCTCCTGGCAATTACCTTACTACTTTCTATGCTTCTGACTACGCTAGATACATGATGTGAGTGGAATCATATTGTATTTGACCTTTTGTGACTAGCTTACTTCACTTAGCATATGTCTTTGAGGTTCATCCATGTTGTAGCATGTAACAGGATTCCCTTCCTTTTACAGTGACATATTATTTTATTGCACATAAATATCACATTTTCTTTAGCCATTCATCTGTTGATAGACATTTGGGTTGCTTCCAGATATTTTGTCAATTGTGAATAATGCTGCAGTGAACATGGTTGTACAAATAAATACCTCTTTCAGATCCTGCTTTCATTTTTTTTCCCCCTTTGGATAAATATAGCTGGGAGTGGGATTGCTGGATCATATGATAATTCTATTTTTAATTTTTTAAGCAACTTCCATACTGTTTTTCACAATGGCTACACCATTTTACATTTCCACTAAAAGTGCACAAAGGTTCCAATTTCTCTGTATCTTTGCCAATACTTTTTATTTTCTATTCTGTTGACAGTGGCCATCCTGATGGGTGTGAGGTGATGTCTCATTGTGGTTTTGATTTGCACTTTTCTTTTTTTTTTATAAATGGAATGTGCAGTGTCTTTTTTTTTTTTTTTAAAGATTTTATTTATTTATTTGTCAGAGAAAGTGAGCACAGGCAGAGAGAGTGGCAGGCAGAGGCAGAGGAAGAAGCAGGCTCCCTGCCGAGCAAGGAGCCCTATGCGGGACTCGATCCCAGGACGCCGGGATCATGACCTGAGCTGAAAGCAGCCACCTAACCAACTGAGCCACCCAGGCGTCCCTTACACTTTTCTTATGATTAGTGACGCTGAGCATCTTTTCATATGCTTGTTGGCCATGTATGTATCTTCTTTGGGGAATTGTGTAGTCTAGTCCTTTGTTCATTTTTAAATTGGGTTATTTTGTTGTTGTTGAATTGCAGAAATTCCCTTTATATCCTGGACGTTAAGCCCTTATCAGATATGTGATTTGCAAATAGTCACTTCCATTCCATAGGTTGCCTCTTCACTGGATTGACTGGATTTTTTTTATGCTCAGAAATTTTTAAGTTTGATGTAGTCCAGTTTATTTATTTTTACTCTTGTTGTCTATGCTTTTAGTGTCATATCCAGTAAATCATTGCTAAATCCAATAGCCTGAAGCTTTTCCCTTACATATTATTCTAGGAGTTGTATAGTTGTAGGTCTTACATTTAGGTCTTTAATCTGCTTGGAGTTAATTTCTATATGTGGTGCAAGGTAAGGTTCCAAATTCATTCTTTTGCATCTGGGTACCTAGTTTTCCCAGCACCATTTGTTGAAGTGTCCTTTCCCCAATGTGTAGTCTTTACACACTTATTGAAAGTCATTTAGCCATTTATACAAAGATTTTTCAATTCTGTGCTCTCTATTCTTTTAGTGATTTTCAAGGATTACAGTTCTGCATATAGTCATACTTTTTAACATCTTGGCAGGTATTATAGTTAGCTAATTTTTGCTGAGGTATTTAAGCTAAAGGTAGACAGATCCTTATGCTACCTTGAAACCGTAATGTGCATATTTTTTTTTCAAGTGGAAATGCCCTTCAGCTCATATTCTCATGGTCCTTTTTTGTCTGTGTTTTCTCCTTATGCTGCAACCATCTTCTATTATTTTATGCTCCTGAAATTCCATTTTGACCTAGGTATCAATTTGTGTTTTGATTGATAACATTGTTTTGCACCCATAATATGAATGTATATATTAATTCATTTTCATATCATTTGTTATCATATGTTATGCTTTAATTTAGTAAAAAAACACTGAATGCTAACCATGTTGTAATCACTGTGCTAGGTGTTAAGAAATACAAAGAAGAAAATACTGTATTTCTGTCTTTTTTTATTGTACCTCTTTTCTCTGGCCCAAGAACTCAAGAATAGAAACTGGACCAAAGGGGCACCTGGGTGGCTCAGTGGGTTAAAGCTGCTGCCTTCGGCTCAGGTCATGATCCCAGGGTCGTAGGATCGAGCCCCGCATCGGGCTCTCTGCTCTTCGGACAGCCTGCTTCCTCCTCTCTCTCTGCCTGCCTCTCTGCCTACTTGTGATCTCTGTCTATCAAATAAATAAATAAAAATCTTAAA
>ML102518.1:33653-65899 GCA_003697995.1 Taxidea taxus jeffersonii | reverse complement strand
CCCAGGACTCCATCTGAAAGATCATCAATCTTTCTGGCTTGGCATCAGTGCTATTGTTAGCTTAAAGCCAGGAAATGGATAGAATGACCTGTCCCACATTTTTGCAGCTCACCAAGGGTCATGAGCTGGGACCAGCCCGTAGACCCCATCTGGGCTCAGATCTCTTCTCTGGTCTGCACAGGTCACAAAATGTTTAGAACTGATGGTCAATCATTAAATAACTCCAAACTTTCATAAAGGTACAGATCTCCCTGTTCTCTAGTTCTGTCTCCTGCCCCAGGGCCCCTGGGATTCATCAGGCACCCACCACACCTATCCGTGCCCCGTTTCACTATTTGCACGTCCCCCCCAATCCTAATAGACGTGAGAGTTTGAGACTTTCATTTATCTGTTACCCTTTCACATTTGCTCACGTCTTAACCTCTTCTCTCTTCACCGATGCACACACCATGTATGTGACCGAGTTAGAATTAATATTGAAAAGCCAGCGTTGATGTCTCTGAAGGAGCCACTTGCTTCTGGGAATCTACCATCGTTAAAATGAATATGCAAATTGCATGAGCTGGAACCAGTCCTCTGGAGGGGTTGTTTTCTTTCTATGACACGTGCCTTTGAAACAGCCATGGTGGCAGAATTTCTTCTCACCGGTAAGAATATATGCTAAAGAAAGAAAGGAGTTTTAACACCAGTCCCTCCACCCACTAGCTCTGTGATCTTGAGCAAGAACTTGACCTCCAAGGGTTTCAGGTTCTGCCTTCATGGACATGGAGAACACAGTCCTGCTCTTTCCCAGAGAGGGAAAGTATTGCCAGGAGAACCAGATATGGCAACATGAGGGATGCCAGGGAGATGGTGACACAAACCTGTGGTGCCAATCTTTGATTTCCTAAAATTATCCGAAGTCAAATCTGATAAATGATGCCTATTTGCTTCTTGTTTTTTAAACACGGGACACTGTCTTCCAAGGCAATTCCAATAGAAGGATTCTGGAAATATTAAGCAATGGAGAACCTTTGGAGTAAGAGAAAGATTCCTAAGAGGATAACTTTGAGAAGGAAGTGGCAGAGTTTAAGAAGGGCCCCCAGTGAGGCTGGATACACCTGCTGGCTCCTTCCTCCCCTGAGCAGGTCTTTAAGAAAGGCTATCTTCGGGGCGCCTGGGTGGCTCAGTGGGTTAAGCCTCTGCCTTCAGCTCAGGTCATGATCCCAGGGTCCTAGGATCGAGCCCCACATCAGGCTCTCTGCTCAGCGGGGAGCCTGCTTCCCCCTCCTCCGCCACCCCGTCTGCTTCTCTGCCTACTTGTGATCTCTGTCAAATAAAAAAAAAAATAAAATCTTTAAAAAAAAAAAAAAGGCTATCTTCACAAAAGATATTCAGTATGTCTTATGTGCCTTGTAAGGAACAAATCTAGTACTTTTCTAGTGGCCTGTCCATGTTTACTTACAAGGAGAGAAAAGGTTTCATATGCAAATAAATTTGCAGAGCTGTAGTTTAAACAAGATAAAACCGATTCTTTATGGCAGGACATCTTGAAACCTTGAAAACAGTGACTGGCATTCTCAATCTCCGAAAGGAGAGTTGAACTTAACCTGGAGCATTTCCCCCAAACTCACTGGACCACACTACTGTTTTGGGAAAGGGCCGTATCTACTGGAAGTAGTACTCCACGGAACACACTTGGGAACCCACCGCTCTGGGGTTATTTCGTGCAATGCATTCCTGAAAGAATCCTGTGAATACAGTGTTCAACTTGATAAACGCTTCTCCTTCCTGAGTCTCTTCTAGGATTCACAATAAACCTCTTCCACGTGTTGATTTTGTAGGTGCCCAACCCTAGAAGGGCATTTCGATATGAAAACTGGAAATGGGGCAGGAGAAGCAGTGATGGTGGATTAAATATGTCTTCATATGCCAGGCTGTGTGAAGCCAGCACCTCTTCCCACCACCACCAGAAATAATACGAAAATCCAAAACCGGGGCGCCTGGGTGGCTCAGTGTGTTAAGCCTCTGCCTTAGGCTCGGGTCATGATCTCAGGGTCCTGGGATCGAGCCCCACATCGGGCTCTCTGCTCAGCGGGGAGCCTGCTTCCCCCTCTCTCTCTGCCTGCCTCTCTGCCTACTTGTGATGTCTGCCAAATAAATAAATAAAATCGTAAAATAAATAAATAAATAAATAAATAAATAAATAAATAAAATCACAATTCCAAAACTAACCAGCAGGTGGCTCTGTAGGACTAAATTTGGAGAGGAAATGACCTGTTCTCCAACCAGCTGGACTAGTGCCCCCTGTAAGGGTCTCTGTGCTTTCCAAGGTTAGCTTCCAGATCTGTCATCTGGAAAAGTCCTCCTGAAATACCCCCAGGAAAATGAGCTGGCCAGAGGAGCCATAACTCAAAAACATCATCAGAACAAGATATGCGAGCAGCGTAACCTGTGTATGGCACACACAGGCAACGATGTCATCATTTTCCCCCAGTTTCAGCTTTATTCAGGGGGTGGGGGGGAGGGAAGGAGGAGGACAGACAGCATAGACAGATCGGCACGAACCTATCCTATTTGTCATGGAAGTGACCACCTCTGATAAGATGATTTTACGTAGTCTGAGGGCTTTTTTTTTTTCCCCCTTAAGGTAACAAATTACTGGTAAATTGAGTCCCACATGACACAGACCACAGAGTGGCCCTGTATCTCAATGAATATTGGTGACTCAAAAGTGATCCACAAGGGGCGCCTGGGTGGCTCAGTGGGTTAAAGCCTCTGCCTTCGGCTCAGGTCATGATCATCCCAGGGTCCTCGGATGGAGCCCCACATCGGGCTCTCTGCTCAGCGGGGAGCCTGCTTCCCTTCCTCTCTCTCTGCTTGCCTCTCTGCCTACTTGTGATCTCTGTCTGTCAAATAAATAAATAAAATCTTTAAAAAAAAAAAGTGATCCATAAGATAACACAAATGCAGACAGATCTATGCAGAACATGCAGTGAAGAAATCTCTCCGTAAACACTGGTACAAATTAAATACCAAAATAAAACATATTCACTGACACAGGTAACGATATTCATGCAGAAGCAAATAATCGGATGGAATGACTGGTCCCAAAACAGAAAACAAATCATCATAATAATTATCATGCCATTTCCAGGCATACAGATATTTTAAGATATTAGGGTGTTCCCCAAGTATTATCAGTGTGCCAAGCAGGGAAACTCTAAGAACTCAAATGCAAATTCATGTTCAATGAAGATCTCAATGTTTGACAAAGAGCAACCAAGAGAAGCTTTACCTATTACCTTCAAAACCCTATAGATTATCAATACAAAGCTGGAGAGTCCAAGAGCTCTGCGGAAAATCTGTGGTATTCATTCTCCTGATGATGGCCATTAATCTCGCTAGAACCTAAGAAATCACTATCCTCAAATTTGTTCTGGGTCTGCTATGACTGTGATCGCTTGAAAAATCCATACCAAGAAACTCGACCTGATTTTACAGTAATCTCACTACTTTTGAGTGATGGGCTGTAGGGATAATTGAAAATAAAAACAGTAAAGGGAATAAACCCACATTTAATTTTGATGAATTGTTTGATGAGTGACATGCTAGTTTCGATAAAAAGAAATAATGGGAACTTCTCCAAGGATGCAAATTTCTTTCTTTACTGTGATGCTGTGTACAGCTTTGCCCTATTTTTAGAGACACAGTTATTACTACTATTATTTTGGAATCAGTGATTACTAGTCTTTGACAACCATCCCGGACCTGCGAGCTGTGCATGCCCTTCCACGCATAATATGGGCTTTAATGCATGCAAGTAAATTTGCAAATTTTGTTTTTCTTGAAAAAAAAAAAGAAAGTATCTGTATGCGGGAAATAGAGATGTGTCCTTTCCAGTAACCACAGGGCAGATGTTGTCAGAAGAGTCATACATACCCTGGGAGCATACAGTGTAACAGTATCCACAACATCCTCTTTATACCTAAACAGATGTTTTTTGAGACCCCAAAAGAGTTTGTAGAGTTTTATTACACACTGGGGTCCTGGTAAGACCCTTAGGCTTCATCATTTCGGATAAATGTCTCCTCATTTTGGTTAACGATAGTTATTAGATTAGTTAGGGAGAGGAAGGTGAGTATGCCCTTTACATGGCATCTTCTACGTCCTAAGGATTCTTAAGCTCTGGGATATTCACTAATAAATTCTAGAACTGCTACATATCCTAGGTGTTCAGGTTATCCCACTCTCCAGTGCTTCTTTGCAAACATGCTGTTCTGGGGAAATCCCACCGCACATCAGCTTTGATGCAGACCGACTTCGCAAATGACCGCTCAGTATGTCAGGAATGGAGGTCACTTATCAATTTCCTCCCTGGGAAGCCTACATCCCTTCGGTTCTCAACTTTGTTTTGCAAGCCTGACACGCACCATCTAGAAAGACCGACTTTCTTTGTAAAGATCGTCTTGGTTAAGTGCAGAAAGTCAAGTTACAAAGCAATTCAATAGCTTTGTGTGAATTCATGTTATGCGTCCTTCCCTTAAACTTTCAATAATTACTATTTATCTTATTGTATGTCAGAAAACATAGCCAGGTGCCATAAGAGTATAAAGGCAGTGGCATACAATTTTCTTTACAAAAATGAATCTATTTAAGGAGATGAGACTGCATAAAATTGAATCATAGTATAGGAGGTACGCCGATGAGAAAAATGCCGATAATGTAATTCAAATATTGCAAAACTTTCTGAACATGCTGGGGAACAAACGGATCACCCACCCTGTGCTACCCTCTCTGCTAAGGGGCGGAGCTTAGAGTCCCAAAGACTGGAATGTAAGGACCCTCAGTACACATTCACTCAACAAAGACTCAGGGCAAGGCCACTGCATCAAGGCACTGGGGGATGAAATGAAGGAGGACAAAAGAGGCCCATTCTCCTCGGCTTTACTGCTTCCTGGAAGAAGAGGCCACTGGCCACACAAAACAAGACGTTGTGAGCCCTGGAAGAAGGACTCTAAAGAGGGGGGTCAGCAGCCTCGTCTTGGAAACACACATAATCAAGATTCCGTGCCAGCTGTAAGGGAGTCTGGGAGGGTTACCTTGGAGTCAGAAGGTAAGACCTGGAGATGACAAAGAGTGATCCAGGATGGGGGGAAAGAAAGAAGGGGGAAAGCTCCCTGGGGAAGAAATGGCCACCAGGAAGGGCTAAAAAGGGTGAGTGACCAGGGAACAGGCAGTGCTCTTGATGGCTGAGGCCTCTGTTTCCTGTGGCCCTTCATTTGTTCTCAGATTCTTTTATTTGGCAGACTTCTGCATACAAACTAGTGCCGTCTCCACACACCCTTCTAAGTCCTGGCATCTTGCTGCTCGCCACACAAAGTTCTTCAGCAGGGGTCCCCTGCAGAGGCTTATTTTTTTTTTTTTATAAGTTACACATGGACAACCTATTCTTACATACTATAAACCATAAAAGCTGCACTTGAAAAGATAAGAAAATGTTTAAAATTTTTTTCTCATTATTCCTGCTGTCCCCACCATGGGCTCTTCTGCATCCTGTTTCTGAGCCCACTTTTCTGGAAGACAGACCTCCTAGAGTTTGCTTAGAGTCCCCGCAGAACCAGAACCTGGGACCCCGCCCGGTGAATCCCTTTCCAACAGCACAGGCTCCTAAATGTGGGCGTTCACGAGAATCCCCTGGAGGGCTTGATGAACACACAGACGGCTGCGCCCCCACCCCAGAGCTCCTGATCCTGGAACTTTAAGGATCCCGGAAGGGGCCTGTGCTTTTGCCTTCTGGCATGTTCCCAAAAGATGCTGATGCCGTTGGTGCCAAGGGCACTAGCCTGTTTTCTCGCAGCGCGGACCCCTGCCCCTCCTGCCCACACCCTCCACAGGTGTCTGATCACGGTGGTTTGCTCAGCCACTTCCTAAGATCGAGAAACTCTGTGGAGGTGAGGGCCCAGGGATCTGCAGTGTAAACAATTTTCCCAGGACATGGTGATTGCCTGAGGATGTGCCCTGGAGTGTGGCCCCTCGCCCCCCGCCCCTCGCCCCCCGCACAGGCTGCCAGCTGCACAGGCGGGCACCCGGCCCCGCACGTACCTTGCAGGCGGCAGAGCTGCCCGGCGCTGTGCTGCCGCGTGATGTGCTGCCAGTAGGCGCTGCGGGGCAAGGGCACCATGGTGCTCAGGGAGGCGGCCCGCTCGCTCATCTTCATCTGGAGCTGCATCAAAGGGAAGAAAGGAACGTGTCAGCGACCCCGGGGGCGCTGGAAAAGGCTTGGCAGAGAACCGGAGCACTGGGAACCAGAACCTCGGAGCAGCTGGGGGCCCCTCAGCGGGCATCTCCCCCTGGGGGGGTCAGCTCCTTGCTTTTGCTGACTTGGCAGCACCCACTCCTCCCCCTGCTGGCAACAGCTTGTGCACTTTCCTCTGGAGAACCTCCGTCCCGCCGGTTCAGCGCCCTCGCTATCTGGTTACAGGGGCTGACCTCACCACTGATTCTAGGCGTGCTTTGGGGACCCAAGTCAGGCCAACAAGACACAATCCCGGGGAACGCGTATCAGAACTTTTGTGGAAGAAAGAACCCACAGAGGTGAGCCAAGGGACTTTGTTCCATCCACTGCGCTCCCCCGCCAGGTCGAGAACATTTCCTGGCGCGTGGCAGGTCACAGCAAATGCACACGGCGAGGACCGAACGGGCTTCCTCGCGGGGTCGCTGCGGACGGGGGATGGGCGGGAGCCTGCCTTGGCACAACGCAGGGAGAGCGTGCCAGCCACCAGCCGACGGACTGACTCAGAGGAAGACAGCCAAGAAAAGGGGGCGACCTTGGATCCCACCGAAACCTGGAAACTAGCCCCGGACGCCTCAGTTCCATGAGCCAATTATCTCTTTTCAGTTCAAGCTCATTTGGGTTGGGTATTGTCACCGGGATCAGCACAAAACACTGTCTGCTCTTCCAAGCGCCTGATCCTGGGTCCAGATACCGAGGGAGGGAAGGGGACGCTAGGGCTGTTGTCTCCAGGTCCGGGGGAGTCGTCAGTGGCCTGTCTGACACATTGGTGGAACCGACCTTACAAGGGGAGTTTCAGAGAGAAGATGGCCTCCGAGGATGGGTAGGACTTGAGCAGAAGGACAGGTACCTGGGGACAACGCAGCTGGAAGAGCCAAGCGTCTCATCTCCGCCCGGTCTGAATGCCATCCCAGTTTAGTTTTATCACGCATTAACAGGAGAAGTGCTATCTGCAATGTTCAATTTCCCGAAGTTGTCTGGATATCAAACAACCCACCTCAGTCTTACAAATGTGCCCAGATCTGCACAAGCTTATGCAGCGAGACGTCGTTTGCAAGCCTCCAGAACCCGAGGCAGCTTGGGTCTCTGCCCCTGAGGACCTGGTTAATTGCACTGAGACCCTAGGACATACTTGGCCATGGAAAACCAGAGGAAGGTAGATTCACGTCAATGCAAAACGAAACATGTATGTATTGTATTATTAGGGAAACAGTGAGTTGCAGACCATTGTGTCTGGTGGAATGCCATTTTAATTGCTCATATGAGAAGCAGTGACGTTAAATGCCTGCCCACTTGGGCTGTATTAGAGTTCGGTACCTGCTCAGCACCTATCTAGCACAAACAAGGTACAGGAAAAAAGGAAGGATATATAATTATTATTATTATGAATTGCAAGGCCCATTTAAATATTTTTTACTTTTTATTTTTTTAAATACTTTATTTATTTATTTGACAGAGAGACAGAGATCACAAGTAGGCAGAGAGGCAGGCAGAGAGAGAGGGAAGCAGCCTCCTTGCTGAGCAGAGAGCCCGATTCAGGGCTCGATCCCAGGACCCTGAGACCATGACCCGAGCCGAAGGCAGAGGCTTCACCAACAGGCACCCCTCATTTAAATATTCTTTAATAAAAGAACTCTCCATTCTGCACACCTCATCTGTATGGTAGATTCAGACCTAATATCCATCCATTCATTCAGTGAAGCCAAAATAATAGGAGGCTTCATACCCCTAGTGACCAAAACTCATTCTAGGTGAAGAGATTGAACTTGGAACAAAGATTAGAACCAAGTATTCCAAAGATAATTTAATTTGCATGTGTTGCATTTACATACAATGGATTGAATTCTCAGTCCTATCACAATAGGACAATTACCAAAATGTGTCCCCCAGAAGAATCAGATAGCACTAGGTTTCATGGGGACATTTTTCTCCCTAAACATGTCCTGTCAAATCAAAAGGGCCAAGAGCCGAGAATAAAGCTAACAGAAAAGTTCTGTGGCTGTTTCTCTATTTCTGTGCACATGAAGGTCTCAAAGCTTCAGAGCAAAAAACAAAAACAAAGAAGCCTAAACCTATTTACCAGTGACTTCTGGTGACATTCAACCTCCTTTACACGAAACACAAAAATAAGCAAACAAACAAATAAATAAAAAGAATGGATTTCCAAGGTACTGATTATTGGATTTTCCCCTGAAAACAGATTCTATTTAACATAACAAAAAAAATCTAACCTAAAGAAAACATTCGGGAAATAGCCATCCTGTCAAATTATTCACTACAGTACCATGAATATATTCCTGCAGACCAGCATGATTTGACTGTATTTTTAGAAAGCTTATTTAGGAACCAGAATGCAATGACACCAACATCATGTTGCATGGAGAACATGACACAGCCTGGCTCTCTGTTTCTCTCCCTCAACCCTTTGGAAGATTACCATAGTTTATGGAAAAAAGGGGCATTTTAATTGTCTCCAGAGAAAAATAATGAAACAAAATCTTATTTAGCAATGTAATTCTTCAAGGGTGAGAGGTCGTCTGGTGAGATATCTGTCAGGGAAGTTTCCACGTCATTCTTTACTGCTGCAAGGCACTCCGAGCCTTATTCTCAGCCTCCAGGGCGGGGACATGAATGGACACTCATTGGCACTGCAGGTGGAGAGAGAAAGCAACGCTATGTTTTCAGAGGATTTAAAATTAGGTCATCTCTAGTACACAGAAAGAAGGGCTGCACTCTTCCTTCTTTTTCCTTTTTCATCTTCCATACTTGTACATAGTTAGCTTTCTTTTTCTGTTTATAAAAATCATAGGAATTTCACATGAAGAGGTAAGAAGTAAAGATGACCCCAAACCATAAAAATCTGAAGTACAGCTATCTCTTCTGTAACGGGACATGGACCTCCCCATCTGCAATTCTTCTGGGAAAATCAGTCTATGGGACGACCCCTCAAGATGTATGCTGCTCTCTAACCAAAGGCATCGCTCTGCTGAGAGACAGCTCAGAGGCTGGAGGGTTTGCAAGGGTTGTTAACACACACACACACACACACACACACACACACACGGAAACACGTTTGGTTAGAAATGCTGTCTTCCGAAGTCCAGACTATGCAGACGGAGCCCGGGCTTTTCCCAAAGGGTGTGCACCCCTGACTGTGTAGCCACGTGAACAAAGCCTGGTCCAGAGCTCCACAAGGTGGCCACGTACCTCTCTGGGTAGAGCCTATGGTTCCTCTGTTCACTTCTTTCTTTCTTTTTTTAAAGATTTTTATTTATTTATTTATGAGAGAGGGAATGAGAGAGGGAGGGAGCACAAGAAGGGGAGGGTCAGAGGGAGAAGCAGACTCCCCGCTGAGCACAGAGCCTGATGCAGGACTCTTGATTCCAGGACTCCAGGATCACGACCTGAGCCGAAGGCAGTCGCTTAAACAACTGAGCCACCCAAGCGCCCTCTGCTCTGCTTGTTTCTTATCTCCTCAAACTGTAGCTCGAAGACGCTCTGTCTGTGCCGCAGTTTATTGAGGGCTCTTCCCTTTCCTGCTAAAGGTTGTAATTTTCTACTCCTGCTATGCTGGGCTTCCCTTGCCTAGGAAGGGAACCAATGCACTTTCTTGCACCAATGCACTTTGATATTAGAATGAATCATTCTCCAATTTATCAAATGCATCTGAACTCAATGTGAACACAGAAACGATGTTTTAAGTATAACTGTCTACCACATCTGACTGGCTTGTTCCCACCTTTCCATTAAACAGGTATCCTTGAACTCTATAAATATTTTAAAAAGTATCCAAATCATCATTTTTGCATCCTGCGACTACTAGGTAAGTTTAATACAATCATGAAATACCAAACTACGGGACTAGCCAGCCCAGTCTCCTGTGTTAACAAGCCAAAAAATTAGTACCCGAGTTCACCCAGCATGGGGACAGCTGGCACCTGGTTCCCAGGACCTGAACTCCATCACTCAGAACCTACTGACAGGCACCTACTTGCTCTCCACCTTGAACTTTATTCAAGTTCAAGGTTAAATTCCAATCGCCTCCTAAAACCATGGTTGCCAAGTGGGGAGCAGTCTTTACGGGTGCTCATGAACATTCTAAGTTGGATTTTTCCAGAGATTGGTCACCTGAGCAAATAAATGGAAAGTACATTTATTCAGCTTATCATCATCAAATGCTTGTTGATTTTGAGACATAGTCTGTAACCTCCAAGAGCTTTTGTCTAAGACAATCCAAGAAGGGCAAAGCGGAGGACATCTGGGTGCCCTGGGACAGGAAAAGGGCATCAAAATCTGAGCAGCAGGAGTGACAAGGGGACACAGGAATCAGAGAGGAACTGCTAGAGGAGTTACCATGCACACAGCCGAATCCCCAGCTGCTTCCCCTGGGTCACAGGGATTCCGGGATTCACATCTTAGTTCATCTCCCAGATTACCTCCGGCCCACAGGAGGGCTGCAGGATGTCTGAGGTCAGACCAGGCGTGCTTCGTTGTGCTTCTAAATGTTAGACTCTTAAGATGCCTGGATGTGTGTGCCCTCACGGCTCTGGGGACCATATGCCCAGGGAGCCATGACCGTGGTTGGCGTAAGTCAAGGCTTGGAGACGCCAAAGCCAATATGGAGGCCCACAACTCGTTGGAAAGATCAGTGACCAGAATTTGAGAACCAGAAGGGAATTCTGGTATTTGTCTTGTGTTCTCAGCGCTCAGAACGGTGGCTGTTCGGTACACTCTTGCCAACTCAAAGACTGAATCCAATCAATGATGTGGGAAAGCTGGCTGGCGAAAGCCAAGTATTACATTTTCGGGGATTTTGTGAGCTGGTTGTTAAATGCAGCCATCGATAAAAATTAAATCATGCAAACTTACAGTTACATAAATTGTATATATAAAATACACACAATTGTATACATGGTATCCAAGTCACAACAGATGTATTACTCAAAACTCATCGCTTTCTGTTATTAATTTACTATCGTCCATGCTCTGAGATTATTTGAGTTGGTCACATCTACTTGGTAGACAATGTAAAAGAGCATGCTTCTCTAGATCACTTCCCAACTCTGCATCTACACACATGCACTTCTCTTCAGAGGGCCATTTCTTAAACATTTGGGAGCACATGAGTAAATCCAACCCATAGTGTAAAAGAAGAGCCTGCCAGCCAAACATGGAGTACCAGATAGGCTGGTGTGGTTTGTGTGCACCCCACACCCAGCTACCTGGCTGACGCCTACCTTCCCTTCAGGAGTCAGATCAGGAACCCAACATTTTCCTGACATCTCGTCTCTGTTAACGACACCTAGTGCTCCTACTAGGTATCTCTAGTTCCATTTTTTAAAAAATAATTTTAAAGATTTTATGTATTAGAGAGAGAGAGAGAGGAGTGCACACACAAGCATGGGGGAGGGAAGGGGCAGTGGGACAAGCGGACTCCCCATGGAGCAGGGAGCCCCATTCAAGGCTCCATCCCAGCAGTCTGAGATCATGACCCGACCTGAACCAACTGAGCCACCCAGGCACCCCTCGTGCTCCATTCTTACTCCCATCATATCACTGTTTTGCTGATAGCAGCTGGACCGCCCCATCTCCATGGCAGACCACAAACTCCTGGAAAACGGTGAGTATATATATTATCTCCATATCCCCAGTGCCTCACTAGGGCCTCCAAAAGCGTCACAAATTCAGAATGGATGGATGAATAAATGAATGAATGAACGAATGAACCCCACTTTTGCCCAGGCAGCAGGGAACAGTTTTTAGAAATCAATCCTAATCAACTCAGCCAAGGAGAAGCACCATTAGCCCAAGGCTGAATTCCCACAGAAGCTCTAAGTCCAGGTTAAATTAACGTGGCTTTCACTGGCTGGGGGGGACGTGGTAATGAGACTCTGCTTCCTCCTACTTTGCTATTCAAGTGATGAGCAGCAGCAAGGCCTACGTGCAGCCGTGCAATTGGCCAGGGCAGTCCAGCAGCTGGGGCATTCAACTGTACGCACTAACTCATTCTGGTAGCAGTGTTAGCTCCAGATCCCACCGGGGGAGAAAGACGGGCTTCATGAAAGTCAAAGAAATGCCTTCTTGTACTCGAATGCTCGAACCTTCTCCCTAAACAGCAGGGATGCACACAGGTCTCTTCCTAACCCAGGCTAAGTGAGTTCTGCTGCGGCCCAGTGGACGGATATACTCAACCAATCACTGGTTGTAACTGATACGGTTTCGAAGGCACAAAAACATTATGTTGCTGGGAAGAGAGACCGACCACGGAGTCAGATACCGGGTTCCAGTTTGCGGTGTGCACCACAAGAACCGTGGGATATGGGACACACCCTCGTCTTGTCTGAGCCTCAAGGTGCCTTTTCTCATAGAACGTCTCTTTTCATGAGACAAAGAAAGGAAACACATAAAAAGTCATCAGATTGCGGTACAAAAGAATGAGGCCCTGCTACCTGCTACCCCACGGACGAGCCTGAGCACGTGATGCCATGTGAACAAAGCCATTTGCAAAAGACCATTATGTTGTCTGAGTCCACTTATAGGAAATGTCCAGAACCGGCAAATCCAGAGAGAAAGGGAAGGCAAATGAGTGGTTGCCTATGGCTGGGCAGATGATGGCTATGGGAGACAGGTTTCTTTTAGGGGTGACGAAAATACTCTGGAGTCGATGGTGGTGACAGAGACAACTCTGTGAATACACCGAAACCATTACACTGTACAGGTTAAGGGGTGTGTGGCATGGTACGCGAATATCTCAGTGATCTATCCTCAGAAAAGTAAGATCAGATAGGAGAGTGTGCCATACAGCCTATTAAAAAACTCATGATAGAACAAACTAGTGGGTGGCGACTTCCAGTCAATCAGTCCCAGGGGAAATGACATTTAGACTTGAGTGACACCTGGCCCAAGCGTGGTCGCCCACCACTATCATCAGCAGCAGCATGAGAGGGAGACCCGGAGTCCAGAGCAGTGGTGACTCTTGGCCGGAACACGCCACCATATTGTCCTTCTCAGGACTCCAGCTGTTTTACAGCAGAGCCCTGTGTTTGTCGAAACCGAGCAGCACGACAGGATGAGGCTTTCTGCTGCGGCGGTGGCTCATGGGCACCACATGCTGCCTGTGTGACATCAGCCTGGACCCATTCAGAAGCAGGCACGCATCACCACGATGGCAGGCCAGCCCTTCTAGAACGCACTCCATCTTCCTCAGGCTCTTAAACTTGCTCCGGGTGGCTCCTTAAAAGTAAGGAGAGCCCCGGGTTTGCCCAGAGCAACTTTGCATATGCAAATCAGATTGTCAGTTTCCGTCCACTCCACCGGAATCCCCACGGGCCGGAACCAGGACGCGGTTCTGACAATGAGATTCGGCCGTGATCAGAGCCGCCTCTCAGCCGGGATGTCTCCTCAGCCCAGCAGACTTCCGGGGCTCGGGCAGTTCTAACAGTATCCACAGTTTTAAGTATATATAAACCAACTTATTTTCTGCGGATATTTTAAGCACAAAGTGTGGGCAAAGTTGAGTCAGAGGGACAATTCAAGAGAGAAATAGTAAAACTGTGTTCCGAAAAAAGTCGGCATCTCATTGTCTCCCTATTTCCGCTCACCATTCAGCTTTGTTAACACCACCCTCCGGGTTCACTGACGTTCTCCACTGGGCGTCCTGAACGATGCCTTCATTTTCTGCCTACTTATTCTCCAATGAAAAGAACATTTGAAAATATGCCTTACGTTTGCTCTCCAGACCATGGGTCAACAGTTCTCCAACGTTAGGAAGCAAAAGAATCACGTGGAAGGTTCATTCAAATGCAGATTCCTTGGTCCCATTCACCAGGAATTTGCATTTCTACCAAGTCTCCAGGTGGTTCTGATCTTACTGGTCCAGGGACCATACTTTGAGAACCACTGTCCTGTGTCCTTAGGACCAAGCATGATGGAGGAAAAAAAAAGTTCTCCACTGTGGTAAGAGCCCAAATTTGGCCAAAAATCGGGATAAAGTCTGGAAGCTGCCACGGATAACTGCAGGACCCTAGGCTAGTTATTTAACCTCCTTTACTCCTTATACCATCTCATCAGTAAAAAAGAGAAAAAAATAGCTTCTACTTCGCAACTAATTTTAAGAACATCCACGGCTTATTGTGGGGTTCCATCAATTCAGCAATATTGTGATTAAGCCCAATATCAATCAAAATACTGTCTTTAGCAAGAGTTTCTGAAAAGGGTCTTATTAGGGGCATTCACATCTTTTTAAACCTGAATATTTGATACTGGACTCTTCCTGGCTTCACGACAGAAGCTTTATAAAAGTATTCAGGCAACAACAACAACAACAAAAAGCCACCCAATTAAACAGAAAAACATAAATATGTTTAGAGAATATATTTAGTCATCTGGTCGCAGTTAGTATGCAAGGCATTCAAATAAGGATGAACACAGCTCTTACTGTGGGCACATGGATAACTGTAGGAAAAGGAGAAAATCCAAAAGTCCCCCTAAAACCAAAGTCTCCCCGTCCCCCATCTTGGGGAGCTTACAATCTCCGAGGCATCTCTACCTATACATCTGGTAGCATTTTGCTCAGCACCCAAAACGGGGTAGGAGGGAGGTCCACATTTTGTTTATGGTCCACTTCTTTAAAAGTTGTAATAAAGTGTGTTCTTTCTTCCCTAGTACTGATATATTTCTATTCTGTTCAGGGAATACACAAAAGAATAAAAGGTAGATTTGAAATTAGCCCTATACATATCACCTACGAAAAACAAAAGCAAAGAAAAAAAGAGAGCTTTTAACATGTTAATAATTACCTTCTAGTCTTTTTTTTTTTTAACGTGCATGCGTAATGTGTATTTTTTTAAGTATTTTATTTATTTATTTAACAGAGAGAGAGAGAGAGAGATCACAAGTAGGCAGAGAGGCAGGTAAAGAGAAAGAGGGAAGCAGTCTCCCTGCTGAGAAGAGCCTGATGTGGGGCTTGATCCCAGGACCCTGAGATCATAACCTGAGCCGAAAGCAGAGGCTTTAACCCACTGAGCCACCCAGGCACTCCCATAAAGTGTATTTAACACAAACTACACGAGTGTGAATATGCTCTGTGCCATCTTCTTTTTTTACATTTAATATATTGTGAACAGACCTTAACATTCCTAAACACTACTATCTTCTGTATGACCATGTTAATGTCTGTGCCATAGCCCATCCTTTGTCTGTGCCTTACTTTGTTTGCTCATTTCCTTAATCATTTCTTATTTACCAGATGGGATTGTGGAATTAAATTCTGACCCAATCTCCTTCCTAACTTTTTTTTTTTTCTGCCAACCACTGTTGTTGTTCTGGGACCCGCTCTATCAACAACTATTCCAACAGCCAGTTTTTAAATGAATTTTAAAATTTAATTTTGATTTACATGTCAGTTGGATTTTAGAGTGACTCAAAAATTACCTTTAAATGCTACATCAGAAAAGTAGATGACTTGATAATTTTGTTTTTATTCTTAAAGCTGTCTTACCTTCACATTACTGTGGCACCTGTACAACAGACTAATCTGTAGCCATTAGAAAGAAAAGGCAGATAGCTGTTAAAGAGATGTTGAAGCCACCCTAAAAATAAGGAGCCACAATTACTTATCTATACATGCTCACAGGGAGAGTTCATCACTGGGGTGGGTTTGAGTATCATCCATCCACACTATGATGTTTCTCAAATGCACACCTGGAGCTCCACTCTGTCCCTAAATCTCAGACTTCTGTGTACATCATCCCATGTCCACCTACATGCTTAGTAGGCATCTCTCATTCAACACATCCATTCCTAAACTACCATTTCTCACTGTCTACTTCCTCCAATCTCTTCCCCTTCTAGATAAATGGTTCTTCCATTCTGCCTGTTGCTCTGCTTAAAGCAGAGAAAGCCCTGTGAGGCTACCTTGTTGACTCTCTAGCCTACAGGATTGCTTACCCACCAGCAAGTCTGGTTTTTCCAATCTTCAGAATGTGTTGAGAACGCCCCACCTTTCCCCATGGCCAGCCTGCCATCTTGGTCCATGTCACCGCACTCACCTAGATCCCAAGACAGCTGAAAGAGCTCCCGAATGTGTTTTCCTGTTGATTCTCTTATCCCACCTACCTGGGGTCTTTTCCAAATTTTAAAAGTGAAGTCAGCATATCTCACCTTCCTCAAAACCCTCAAATGACTTTCCAACCCACCCCAAGAAAAATCCAAGTCTTTATCACAGCTATAAGGTCATACAGTGCCTGGCTTCTAGCTACTTCTAGACACACTCTCACTCCCCCCATCTCCCCAGTGTATCTGCTTCAAAAATCACAGCCTTGGGGCACCTGGGTGGCTCAGTGGGTTAAAGCCACTGCCTTCGGCTCGGGTCATGATCCCAGGGTCGTGGGATCGAGCCCTGCATCGGGCTCTCTGCTCTGCGGACAGCCTGCTTCCTCCTCTCTCTCTGCCTGCCTCTCTGCCTACTTGTGATCTCTGTCTATCAAATAAAAAAAAAAAAAATCTTTTTAAAAAAATCACAGCCTTCTTGACCTCGAACATGCAAAGCATAAAATGGCCTCAATACTCTGGCAGAGAGCTAAGGGTAGTTAAGGGTGAGCCATGAAAATTTCTTAAGAAATAATAAGCCACTGTTCTCTTTTAAGGGAGACATTTGGTCTGGATTCTCAAAGAAGCTAAAACATAATTTCAGATCCCTAGCCAGAGAGAAGCACTTCAAATATCTCATGAATAGTAAATATGTTTTGAACTGAATCTTAAAATGTTAGGCTTATTCTTACAAAATCCAGACCAAATGTCTCCCTTAAAAGAGAACAGTGGCTTTAGACAATACTTACAAAAAGAAAAAAAAAAGACATAAAGACCAAGCATGTGTTTGTGGAGCATGCAATCTGTTTACCAAGTCTGACATCCCTATTTCTGATATCAAACACACTGTAAAGTACTAGCAGATCCGTCTTGTATGGTTCGGTGCTAGGAGTCATTTATCGAGATAACTACATTTGCTGCATTTTGTGGGGTTCTTTCTGCTTGATGAAGCAGATTCATTTAATCAATACAAACTGCTTAAAATGCTAATTGCTACGCTAAGTGGCGGTAACCAATCCCTCCTGAACAGAGATGCAAATGTTGTTGAAAAAGTTCTGCCATCATTGCAAGGCGACCATGTGATGCATGAGAAGATGGAATTCATTCTCACAGCAGCAGTGTACAGAGGTATGCAGAGAGGCTCCTGTGCCTGCCTTTCCTCCACCTGCTGGACAGGTATCCTCCCCTTTGCGTGGGAGGAAGAAAAGGATTTAAGGAGGATTTTAAGAGGATTTCTTAAAAGGGTCTAGAGTTCTTCGGTGAGAGAGCATCACACGATCTTGCTTTCCCAAACCCTTAAACACAGACCACTGATACAACACATGTAAAGAGTGGTTCGTGTTCAATAATTGGACAATGAGGGAACTCTGAGTGCCATGACACTCTGTTCCCAGCAGAGAACTGTGCTCTCTGATTGGCATGCATCTTCCCGAGAATCTTTATAGGTATACAGAACATCAAGGCACGCAGTCCCCTGCTGCACTGTCTTTAACACTTGTTCTATTTCTTCCAGGGACCAAGGAGCCAGACCCCGAGTCAATTTAGAGCAGTGGTTCTCAAAGTGTGGTGCCTGGACCAGTAACACCAGCATCACTTGAGAACTTACTAGACATTTAAATTCCAATTCCCCACTACAGACCTGTGAAACACTGGCGCTTGAGCCCAGTGACTTGGGGCTCAGTAAGCCTTCCAGGTGACCCTGATGCACTCTGAAGGTGCAGAACCAATGTCCTAAGTCTCATCTCCGCACTCTCTCGCCCTTTCCCCCGGTGCCCAGCCCACAAACACATACTGGGGCCCTAGAAGTCTGTTTTCCACCTATGCAAAGTCCCCAGATTTTATCCTCCCTGCCAGTTCCCATCAAATCCAGGTCCTGGACTTTACATTCCTCTCCTGACTCTTCACTTACTAATTATAAGCTACTGAACCTCAGTTTCTCCCTCTATGAAACAGACCTAATAGTGCTTCCAATGAAATGCAAAGTACTCCAGTATTTTGGAAGGCAATACAGCAACACCTATTTAAATTTAAAAATACTTACAACCTTCAATTCAGCAATCCTGCTCCTGGGTTTACAACATTCAGTTAAAGGAAGAAACATTCAGAAACTCAGTTAAAGGGGGGCACCTGGGTGGCTCAGTGGGTTAAAGCCTCTGCCTTCAGCTTAGGTCATGATCTCAGGGTCCAGGGATCGAGCCCCAAATTGGGCTCTCTGCTTCTTAGGGAGTCTGTTCCCTCCCCCGCCTCTGCCTGCCTCTCTGCCTGCTTGTGATCTCTCTCTCTGTCAAATGAATAAATAAGATCTTTAAAAAAAAGAAACTCAGTTAAAGTTAACATATATAAGAGCACATGTACAGAGATGTATGATGTAGAATTGTTTATTAGTGGCCCCCCAAAACCTGATATTCCCATAGATAGGCTAATAAGTTAGTGTCACATCGAGACCCTGAAATACCAAGCGATCCATTAAAAAGAATGAATAAGAGCAACATTGGCCACCTGTTTGTCAGGGCCAGAGAGCAAGCAGCTCTGCAGGCTGTACGGTCCTCATCAAGCCAATGAATCAACTCTTTTGCTTCAATATGATAACAGCCATAACAAGATATCACTGAATGAGCGTAGCTGTGTTCCAATAAAACTTCACTTACAAAAACAGGCATAAGCTAGACTTGACTCATGGGTCAGAGCTGGCTAACCTTTGAGTCAGACTTATGATAAATGTCTTTTAAGTACTCTATTTCCATTAGGTATTTACTATTAAATGAGAAAGCCAAGGGGGTAGCTTTAATGTGTAATAATAATAGTATATTATTATTATATATATATATAATATATATGTAGTAATAATATATCTTATAACATAAACAATGACTTCTAGACACCCATGTTACGTATGAATCTATGTGTGTGTCTGTAGATACGGGTTTTTGTATGGGATCACATGGGTACAGAGAAAAACACGGAAAGAAGAATACAAACTTCTGAACAAGATTTAGGAGTTGCTAAGGAGGGAAAGGAGGGAATGGTATGCATGCAGATAAATTACGAAGAGAGAAAATACTGTAGTACCAATCATCATCTCTATGATCATATCTCTGTGGTTAGTTAAATGTCACATTCAAGTGCTTCTGTAAAAATAAACGGGATTCAAAAACCAACCCATCTCTTAAGAGAGCTGTGAAAATTAAATGAAATACAGCATTCAGACCCTCAGCATAGAGCCAGATGGAGCGACTCCTTCCAATTTTAATCATCCCGCTATTAGACTAAGCCCCTTAACTTGGTTTGCTGCTTACACACTCCCTAACGGTCCTTCCATTTATATGCTCTGGGCGTCACTTTTAAGTCATGCAGTAATGCCAGGGGCTGGAAACTTGGAAATGAATGAAACACGATTCCTCTGCTCAGAATTTTAGAGCGAATGGCCGGAGAGCTATAAAGGCCAGCTTTGGTAAAGTGCCGTCTGCCTCCACAACGGCCCTCCCTCCTCTACAAAAAGCGAACAGACTCTCCTAGAAGTAGAGCTCTCCTTCCTGCGGGGGGTGGGGGTGGGGGGTTCCTTGTACGCGCGTGTGTCACACGCCTGGTACCCGGCATGACTTCCGGCACACAGGAGGTGTGCGGTAAGATGGGGATCAATGACCGAATCACTAAGTGAGTAAGAAACCTCTGTAACATCCCGCCCCTTTGCCATGTTATCCTTTCTTACTGTAAGCCAATGCTAATAACAGCTCAAGGGCTGATTTGTGTTGGGTAAGTTCCCGCCACTTTGTCAAGAAATCACTTGCCTTATCCCACCTGGCCAGGTAGGTGTTAATAAAATCCCCCTTTACAGAGCGAGAAGCAAACACTACGGGTGGTGAAGTCACTTGCCAAAGATACTGGGCCAGCATTTGGGACCTGGCCTCTTTGTTACTCCAGAGATAAGGCTCGTAACACCACCCGTGTGTTCTACAAAGCGCTGAGGTGGTTCCAA
Organism: Taxidea taxus jeffersonii; assembly: GCA_003697995.1. Lineage (NCBI taxonomy): Eukaryota > Metazoa > Chordata > Mammalia > Carnivora > Mustelidae > Taxidea > Taxidea taxus. The sequence goes on along the minus strand of ML102518.1, from coordinate 45,560 downwards.
AGGCCTTAAAGGATGGGCTCAAATCCTGTTCTGAATAATAAGAGACACCTGAATTTTACTTCCAAAGCTTCGAGAAATGGCAGCTGGCCAGAAGTCTAGGCTGCTAGGAGAGGGTTATGCCCCTGCCGTCTTGGGCAACAGAAGCTACCAGAGATTCTGCCAGGCCCTCAGAACCCCACCGTCCCAGGGGCCTTCTCAGTGGAAATTCACAATCTGCCAAACATGTGGTCCTTTCTTGGCTTCCTAACGAAACCCATTCTCATGGCCGTCCGATCCTGATTCCAGCTCTGACAGATGTTTGGCATAAGCCACCCAAAGCGCTGTCTTGACTTCCTCTAACCCCTCTCCCTCGATCCGACATCTGCAGGAAAAGTGACGGGGATTCCCATCATCGAAATGCTACCGAGCTCTCACAGACTATTAATGGAGTGTCCAGGAAAGACAGCACGGCAGAGGCTTACCCGTGGAATGTCACAAGGAGAAGGAGAGACAACAGAGAAAAGAAAAAGTGAGGAGGAGAGCAAGACCACTTTCCTGTTAAGGAAAAGTGCAGCAGAGACACGACTGGGCGAACGGGACTCGCTAAAACAATGCCTGCATTGTCACCCACAGCTTTGAGAAAGCAGACTGTTTATGAAACCAGCCTTTTGGGGCCAAATTTCCAAGTGAAGCATTTTGCTGAACACCAGATGCACTCCAATGGTTATTTTCACGGGGAATGAAAGTGATTTGCATCAATTTATTCAGAGCCATCTGAGTTCTCAGCCACATGCATAAAACAAAATCATTGCTCCCTTTGCTTCTGGTAACTTTTTATGCCTCTTTACTAAGGAAATCCTCTCCCCATCCATGCACTGAAATTGATATCCTCGGGGACTATTTTCTACAACCTCTTCAAGGAGACTTGCTGGAAACCTGGGCCTTGGCGTGGCATGAAGAGGGAACTGGATTCGGTACTTGGGCTTCATTTTTCTTTCTCTCTATGCTCATAAAATGACCCATTTGGCCCGCATTTTGTTCATTCCACAAACATGTAGTAAATCCTGTGCCAGGCCCTGAGTGTATTATAGACACATAGAGCCTAGCCTCTGCCCTCTGGAGGCTTCCAGCTTCTAGAAAACTGGCCAGTTACTCAGTTAGATTTTGAAGCTAATGCACGGGGCAAAAATCCCATAGGGTCAGACTGAACTCAGAGGCTCACCTCACCAGAAGCAGATGCTTCTGTGACATGATGCAGTGCACATGCTGGAGCTGAGACCAGGGAGCAAAGGGGTGCTTTGTGTTTTCTGTCTTATGCTTACTCCGAGCACAAGTCTACTGAGCAGAGAGGTGGCCCGGTGGCCCAGGTGGGCCATGTAGATATGGTACACTTTGTTCGGTTGCACTCCGGAGCAGGTATCACCCCTCCGGGCATATTTATGGGGTCCTGCTGAGTGCCAGCCCCTGCTGGAGCCCCACACCTAAGGCAGGGGCCTGACCTCACAATCTAATGCTGCCATGCTTGCACAAACACCACAGATTATTTTAAGGAAACAACAAACAACAGCATTCAGCCCCATCAGCCGAATTCCTGGCGTTGCCCGTTGACATCGCCATTGCTACAGTGTGAGTCTCTTTCTCCTGGCTCATCCATGCCAGTTTCCGTGAGCAAAAAGGGAATCATTATGGTAGCTCACATTTGACTCTTCCTATGCTCCTCCTAAGTGCCTTACATGTACCAACCCGTGTGAATCACACCACATTGTGAGGCATAAACACTATTATCATCACCCCCAGAGGATGCATCAAGTAAACAAAGCAAAGGGAGGCCAAGCTTCATACAGCGGAAGTGACATTCAATCCCAAACGCACTGACCCATCAATTTCTGGCCCAGCTTTCACGCAGAACCTGCTGATCTTTAGAACAGCGTTCTCAACCTCCCGCTGCTGACATCTGGGATCAGGTTACTCTTTGCTGTAGGGGACTGTTCTGTGTATTACAGGATGTTCAGAGCATCCTTGGCCTCTGACCCTGAACCCTGTGTTAACAACCAAAATGATCCCAGATCCTGCCAAATGTCTCCTGGGTGGCAGAACTGCTAGCCACCGAGAATCACCGGTTTAGGTGACTATACATTTCAGGTTTCCTGGCTGCATCCTGTTTACATCCATCATGCAGGCACTACTCTTCATCAGGGCCAACGTCAAGGGCAGATGACCCTTGTAGTCACACTGAGCCCTGTGCCTGGTTTGACGTTCTGTTGTCACCCTCTTGAAAAATCTTAACTTTTGAACAAGGGACCTTGCGTATTCATTGTGAATTGGGCCTGCAAATTAAAAGGCTAATCTTGCGCTTAAGAAGGTTGACCTTGACTCTCAAAAGTGTCCCAGCTGGGAAAAAAAACTAGGGTAACCCTACTGATTATATGTAGTAGAGCCTTTAAAAGCTCACCATGTGATTTCTTTTTCCTTATTGAGTGAAAAATACAACAGTCTGGTTTGCTCTTCTGTCAGAGGCTGCGCAGCTGGCTTTAGTCCACAAGCAGCACATCCATACTTACACTTTTTGCATTTTCCATCATAGACTCCCTGGTGCATATCCACCCTGACATTCTCCCCAGTAATAGCCAGCCTCTGCTACCAGGCAAATGGCCACATCCTCCATAAAAAGAGGTCTCAAGGACATAGATGTCTTGGCAAAAATATAAAGGAAAAGAGGTATGTATTGTTCCCCTAAGGCAGGGGTTGCAAACTTGAATGCCTACATGGGCCATGCAGGTAGCAGAAATCAGTAAAGTCTTCTGGTTATTGAGATGACAAGAAACGATAAGAACTAGGCAGCCCTGAAGGGCATTCATCCTCTCAAAATGGTAGCTACTACTCAATTTTAACTCGGGTGGACATGCTGTTACCAGATAGTCTCAGTTCTCCAAAAGATACAACTATGTATTTTATGTGAAACCTCCCACTGTAAACACTGGGAACTAATTTAATTTAAAAGAGATCATCTGTGCCAATCGCTTGTAGACCAAACAAAAAGTGGTCTCCCCACATGATCTCCCAACACCTGTGCCATCGTCTTTGGCCATCTTGACTCCTTTTCTCTGCTCTGATCATCTGGGGACTCCACCAAAGTTTCCTTACTGTCTGAAGCTGAATCCATAGATAATTTTACCCATTTACCCACCTGCCCTGGCAAGTCGCATAGAGGAAGAATTGTATTTCATGCTCGCATGGGTTGATAAATATTTGGGTAGGAACCTAGTACATAATCAATTTCCAGTTCCACAAAAATAACTGACTAGATCTCCTTAAAATATTGAAACTTGCATAGTTGGCGACAACAGTCCATCCTGGCACCACCTTTGAATGCATTCTCTAGGCAACATTCTGGTTGGCAGATTCCAGTCATACCCAATACTTTAAGAGCATGGAACAAAGAGCCATATAAGGCAGAGCACGTCTGCTGGGGCAACCAAAAACTGAAACCCCTATTAAATGATTTCTTAAAATGACTGATTCTGGTTAAAATAAAACATGGCCCCTGGTTTTGTTGACAGGCATTTGGGATTATTGCTTTGCTTTCAGTAAACTCCTAGAAGAAGGAGCAAATCCACATGGTATGGAAGAGAGGGACTGATTAATAATAAAAGTACATTTGTGTCTAACAACGAAAGCCAAGATGCAGAGGGGCCGTCAGTGAGCGACAGCCCAAAGGCCAAATCCTGGTGGCCTGTGTTTTATGGCCCAGAACCAAGAATGGTTTTTACATTTTTAAAGTAAAAAAGAAGAGGGGGAGGAAGTCAAGGAGGGAAAAGAGGTAGAGGAGGAGGAGGAGGAAGCAGCAGTACTATATGTGGCCCCCCAAATGTAAAGTATTTACTATCGGACCCTTTACAGAAAATGTCCACCAACCCTTGGAGGTGGATACATCACTCATTTCCTAACTTCTCAAAATTGATTAAAAATGTCACTGAAATGATACTACTCCTCTCTCTATCCCCAGCACCAACACCATCTCTACCCGCTCTGTGATGACTGATTTTGGAAAACTGTATTACTCACCACTGCCCATCTGCTCATATGAACGAACATCTTCAGTTCCTACCATGAACTGCTGCTGTCTTATCACCGCCAGGCTTCCCACGGGCTGCCTATTGACAGCGCCACCATCTTAAACATTAATATTAGTGTCAGAAGTTATACACAGAGCTACAACCTGTTGGCATCATTCAGTTTGTTTCCTTTCCTTGTAGAGACAGAGCCACCAGCTGACAATGACCATGGCTAGGCCCCAGGAGCCTACCTATGGGGAGGAGTTGCATAAGCTAGGGCAGCACTTCAGAACCAAGTAAAGGGACCACTGAAATCCGCCACTGCACATCGCAAATTATTAGGTTATTATAAGAGACTGGAAGGACGTACTCCAAAAATGACATTTCCCCCCTAATATACCAGAACGAAAGTCATAGCAAATTTAAGAAAGAAACCTGAATTTCATCTGTTTCTGTCCTATCTTTAGAGTAAATTCCTGGCAGTATTATTGCTGATAAAGAGATAAGTGAATTTAATTTTGATAAATAAGGACAAATTGCCCTCCAGGGAGACTTTAGCAAAATGAACTCACAGGACTACACCGCTGCATGCACTGAGGGTATAAATCGTAACTCCTTATCTAAATTTTAAGCTCCGGTAAAGATTCAAAACAGGGTTTTTTTGTTTGTTTGTTTATGTTCTCCATATGACTTACTACAATGCTTTCTTTGCAAGCAGTATGTAGGTGTTCCACAAAAGGTTTCTGAATTGTAATTATTATGCCAGGATGCAAAAAGGGTTTACTTGGGAGGGGGGAAAAAGCTGATAATTGCTTTAAGCAGTACACAATAAACAAAGAAACAAACAAACTAATTAAATAATGAATAAATCAATCCATAAGTTAACCCAATTAACCAGAGCCCACAAAGACTAGAAGAGATAAAACTTGATTTTTTTTTTTTTGAGGGGGCGACTTGGGAACAGAGGGGCAGGTTGAGCTGGGAGGAGAGTGTTTAGATACATTTAAAAAATAATAAAATAAAAGAAAAACATCAGGGAAGAGCTTATTTCAAAGTCTGAATAGTAATGAAATGGATTCTATTATTTCTTTGATTCTCTATTAAAAATAATGGGATAGTTTATGGCTTTTTGAATTAGGTTGAGTAAGAATTACTGTGGTTTCCAGAATTGTGGAAGAATGCCACTTGAATTCTACAAATTCATTACATTTTCTTTGCAAAACCAAGCTTGGAAATAAGCCTATCAATTAGGCAAACCCAAAAAAAGGTGACAAAGAAGGGTTCAGATGAATTCTCAATCCTGGGTTCAGTCCGGGCTCTAGAGCACAGGGGAGAAGTCTTGCCCCGGGGCCTAGGTGTCACTGTCTCCTGGGGCCTCAGTGCACCCTGGATGGAGCCTTGCCTGCAGCCCCTAGGGCAAGCCTGCTAAATTAGTCTTCCTCTACTTTATCACTTGATTAGCCTTGAAGGAAATTCTAAAAATGACAGGCCCAGGGGTGGAATGAGGAACATCCCACACACCACCACTCCTTGGTCCAAAATTAGACTTTGTCACAGACACTGATCTCCAAGGTGGCAAAAATAGCAAAAGCTGCTCGGGGAGTCCCGAGCTGTCCCGGCAGAGTCCCTGTGGCTTCTCCGGCAGGCCAGCTGGCAGCTGGTGAGCAAACAAGTTCTTGCTGCTCAGTCTCATTCAACAGTTTGTCCTTCCCTTCCTGATACTCCAGCCACCAACACCCCCCCCCCCACCCAGCACTCCCAAGAGTACAGAATAACCGCACATTGCCTTTAAAAAGTGAAAACATGAGAGAGGGATTTTGAGATATAATATTGCTATTTGGTGCCCAAACTGCCCAAAGAAACAGGATATCTTGTAACAGGGATCTTCTAGGGCATGCTCTAAGTTGACAGATTTTTCTGAAAGGCGCTCTGATATTCAAGGTAATTTGCAAACACTAAGCCAGTTCTTAGTGGAGACAGAGGAGGGAGAGGGGACCTTTCAGACTCTCCGAGGGCGCAAGGCACGGTGGCGAGGCGGAGAGGTTTAGGAATCAGACATAAGGATGCTGCATTTCTGGCTCCAGTAGTAAGGAGCTCTGTGGCTGCAGGCAGGTGATGGAACCACTCTGAGAGTGCGTTTTCTCATCTCTCTGGCAGAGACTGTGACTCCTTCCAGGTCAAAGGTCATGAGCAATACTCTTTTGAATCGTAAGCCCGACGGGAGCATGAGTCTTACTGTCCATTCACCACTACATCCTGGGGCACAGAGCAGAGCACGTCAGGTCCTCAATGGACATTCTTGAATTAACAAATGAAGAGGAATGAATGAATGAGTCTACCTTCCAGATAAGGTAGTGATGACAGAAAAGGCAAGCAAAGTGCTGGGCATATCGTAGGAGGCTTGGTAAACAGGACTGGCTGCTGTGATGGAAGAGACTAAAGATGGACTGCAGATGGCCAGGAGATGCCCGGTGTTATCAGCAAAACACCCCCAAGTAGGAAGCATTTACAAAGGTAAGATCAAAGCACTGAATAAATACTATTCTGGACGTTTGTGTGGTGTGGCGACAGACACCAAGATGGCGGCCTCCATGGTCTATTCCTCCAGGTGTCCACACTCTGTGTGGGTCTCTTTCCTGACTATAGGAAGGGCTTGTGACTTGCTTTCAATCATCAGACAGGGCGACAGGATGTCACCTGCATGGTTAGGATACCTAGGATTGTGCAGTTTGCTGTGCGCAAGGAAACTCTCCCTCTTGCCAGCTCTGATGAAGTCCGTGGTGTGTTGGGGGAGCCCATGCAGTAAGGAGCTGATGGTGGCCTCTGGGAGCCAAAGATGGCCTCCAGGCCACAGCCAGCAACTAACTGGGGCCCACAATCCTACTGTTACAAGCAACTAAGTCCCACCAATAACCATGCTTGCTCATGAGTGGACCCTTCCCCAGTCTAACCTTGAGATATGCCTGAAGCATCTCAGCCTTGTGAGGAACTGAAGCTATGCCAACCCTCCTGGCCTGCAGCAACTGTGAGATGATAAATGTGTGTTGCGTTACGGTGCGTCGTCACTGGGACTTTGTTATGAAAGAACAGAAAACAAACAGGCCAGGCGTCGACGGTCCACAGATGGGTAGCCGACGTGCAGAGAAGGACCACTTGTGGAGAGTAACAACAGAGGGACATAGGGACTGTGGGCAAGTGAAGTCCCCCAAAGAGGGCAGACAAGACAGGGCATATCTGATTGTTGTTGCCTTGGGGGGTATGAGGTCAGTGCTGTCAGACCTTTTCACTTCTCAAAGACAGTGTAGAAATTTAAGTTTATGCGAACCTCTCAATTTTTAAACGTTGGTCACTAATTTGGTATTTTTAGAACAGCGGCAAGCTGATCTCACGGAGGACAATGAAAACCAGTCGTGAGTGATATGGAGAAAAGCGGGGGCTCTCCCAGAACACCTGCTCCAAATTTGAGTCCCATGATTTCCAAGCTGGTGGCCTTGGGCCTTCCATACAGCAGCAGTTGTACGGTTGAAAAGTCCTAAAAATACTGCTTGTTCCAGGGCAGACACAAGATACATATTTATTATTATGAATACCATTACTGTACTAGCTTCCTAAGGCTGTGGTCACAAAGCAGCATGACTTGGGGCTTAAACGGCCTCACTGTATCCTCTTAATGCTCCGGATATACATGTCCAAAGCCAGTTTACTGAGCTGAAGTCAAGGCATTGGCTGGGCTGGATCCTTCTGGAGGCTCCAGGGGAGAACACTTCTTTACCTTCTCCAGCCTTTAGGGGTACCCACATCCTTTGGGTCACATCTCTCTCCTCTACCTTCAAAGCCATCAGCATACAAACTTCCAATCTCTCGCTCTCTGTCCCTCTGTTTTCAGTGTCACATCACCTTCTGACTCTTACTCCTCCTGTTTCCCTCTCATAAGGACCCTTGTGATAATAATGGCTCACCTGGACGAGCCAGGATAATCTCCCCATCTCAAGAGCCCTCACTTGATCATATCTGCAGACTCCTTTTAGCCGCGTAAGGACACATTTATAGGTTCCAGGGAGTAGGACACATCTTTGGAGTGTCCTAATGACTCAGCCTATCACTATTATTGTTCCTGTGATGGGACCAACACGACTCCTCCTTACGGCTGCTGGGATCGGGTCACAAGTCTGATCCCAACCAATGCACTTTATGGCTATAACTTCAAACAGGTGCAGGTCCCGTGGGGAAGCACCTGTCTGGAGAGGTGGTCTTGGGAATTTTTATAACAGAGGCAGCCAACAGTGGGTCAGGGATTCCTAATAATGAGGCTAAGCCCAGAGGTGAGCATCATCATCTTTCTCTATTTAAGACCTTGACTATCCCAGAGAAGCAAGTCAGTAGTGGTAAACACGCAATTCCTAGTTGAGAAAAGAGCCAGATCTATGTGGATCCTTTCTTTGGTACCAGAAAATGCAGAACTGTAATCCTGGGAGGGTGGGCTGGAAGGGCTGTCTTCATTGGCTTCATTGTCCCGGGGCATCTCTTTTCTCCCCAAATCAGGGACCGATTCACGTACATTAATTTTGAGCATTTCATAATCCCCACTTAACAGCCTTGAGATTCAGATTCCATTTTGAAGCTTACTCATTTCCATCTAAAACAGGAAGTTGTTACTTTAAAAATCATATTCATTTTATGGAACTCATTAAGCATACAGCAAATTAAGAGCAAACAACATTATTTTCCAGTTAAATTTGCAAAGGGATGATCTAAACGAATTACTCATATTCCTGATTAATTTTCAGTGGAAGTAATGAGGAGGTTGTAAATGGAAAAACATGTGCATACCAAACCTGCTTTTCAAGCACAAAACAATTTATGCTAATTGATGGCTTTACCAGTAAGGTAGTCTTGGAAAAACTCCTTCAGATGTTTAAAAGCATCTAATGGAACAGCTAAACAATTTTAATGCAATGAAACGTTGCCCTGTAGAGTTCCAAGTGGACTTGAAGTCTACCTTACAGCCATCTGTCTGTCCGTCTACCTATTTATCTACCTATCTCTCTCTCTATTCAGCCACCAGCCACCCACCCATCCATCCATCCATTTATCTATCTCTACTGCACTATCCAGATCTGGTAGGCATGGGGGAAATGGATACCAAGACTACATTAGTTCAAAAAAATATTGTGAAGTTGGTGGGGAGAAAATCAAGAGAAGAATATTTCATGATGTGTGAAAATGACATGAAATTTGAATTCAGTGTCCATGAATAAAGTTGCTTTGCAGCGGAGTCATATCCACTAGATTACATTTTTATCTAGGGTTGCTTCTGCACGACAATGGCAGTTAAGGAGTCGCAACAGAGACCATCTTATGCCACAAAGCCTACAGTATTTACTGGATGGCCCTTCACAGAAAGCTTCTGAGGCCACGCTGGGACAGATATTTCTGGCATTGCTTTTCCTTTTCTTTAAATCCAACCACCCCACATGTTTAAATCCTAAGTTTTCAATCTACCCTAACCTTACCGTGCCAGCCCAGTTCCTTCTGGTTTTGCAGACTTCCTTCCAGATGTGAGGCTCTATGCCTGTATTTGCAGCCACAACGCATGATCTGCATTACTTTTAACTGTTGTGCGTGAAGACTTCAATCCTAACTCTCTGTGCCGTCCCCAGTACGATGCAATGAACAGAGCAGGTGTTCCCAGGGAGCTCTGTGCTCTTGTGTATTTGTGTTTGTGTTGTCTTTATGAATCAACGTCCGTGAAGGCTGACCAACCAGAGATGGGAGATGCATGGCTCTGGGCAGGATGGAGCCTCTGCACAGGTCTCCCTTGGCCCACAAAGTGTTACTGTTTTGTTGCTGGTTTTAGCTAGAATTCATTTCCAACGGTTATAAACTGCAAGATATCACATACAGACTCAAATCCTTGGCTTCCCTAGAAAAAAATCAAGAGATGTCCTACGTGGAGCCCATAGGCTCGTCAATAGTCTACTGGTCTTGGGCTTTTGATATTTCACCCCAATTCCCTTCGGTCCTCTTCTCTCTGGCTCCCGCTACCATTTGAAATGATTTGTACAGCTATAAATATATACCTATAGGTAGATAATCTACATAGTTGTGTCTACAGGTGTCATATGCATCCAAATCAATTCTGATGAACAATGAACATACTCATGACAGTGGACTAATGATGATGTCCCCTCCCCAAATTCATATATTGAAATCTTAACCTCCAAGGTGATGGGGTTAGGAGGTGGGGCCTTTGGGAAGAGATCAGGTCATGAGGGCAGAGCTCCCTTGCCCCGTCCATCAGTGAGACACAGAAAAGACAGTCATCTATGAACCAGGAAGTCGGTACCACCAGACATTGAATAGGCCAGCACCTTGATCTTGGACAACCAAGCTTCCCAGTGAGAAATTTCTACCGTTGATAAGCCACCCAGTCCCCTGGTACTTGCTGGAGGAGCCCAAACTGATGAAGACATACACAAGTAGTAACTGAAGTACAAAGCAGATCAACAGGGATGTCCAGACACTGGGCCACCAGCTGGCTCTTGGGGCTTTGCAAAGACAGCGTTTAATCCAAGTAATACACAGTTGAGTACAGGAGAAAGCCATCTGTTCAAATACTGCAGGCCATATTTTTCAGCATAAAGATTCCACGATTGCATTCTACAAGGGTATGCGCTGGGTCATAAGGAAGAAATTCCGCACGTACCATTGAATTTTTCACGCTCTGAAGCAAACGCTCATGCTGCTCCGCTATCGCCAAGGCAGCGGAGTGGACCTTCTGGTAGATGGCCTCCCCATCTCGTGTTTGAAAGATAAACAGCCCTTCCCCAGTTTCACACATCCTGTGAAAACAAAAACAAAAAGCTTTTGAAAATCCAGCTCTAAGAACTGCCATTCACAGAGAGCCTAGAACACTCCACGAAACGAGACCCATTCATTTCACACAAGTTCAGGATTCTTGTCCATGTTGATTAAATGACGTTAACTAGAATCAAATTTCCAGTGGATTTGTTGTTAATCTGGGCAGGAGACCATTCATACTAGGCTAACACAGTGCTGAACTTTTTTTTTTTTTTTTCAGGCAAGAAGCCAAGGTTAATAAACAGCTGTTTCTTGATTCTTAGTAAAATCCCAGAACTTTGCCTTCCCACTTTCCAAGAGGCACCTGTACACTGTGTTCTCATTACTGTCCATGAATCAGAAACTCATTAGAAACTACGTCATTCAGCACAGAGGTGGAAGAAGGATTCTAGACTCCCAGATTCTGTTCCTTCCTCAGAGACAATGGCTTAAGGATTCTTTCATTTCCAAAATCACTCTGGATTCCTTTTTTCTCACTTTTACTTGGACACTGTTCCAGCATCCAAAGTGGTCCCAAATGTCCCAATACTCTTTCCTTATGGCCTTAGTTAACAGAAACCTGCAGATGGAAACCCAGAGCCAAGAGAAGGTAAAATAATGAGTTTAAGTTGAGCCTTTCCTACGCCCTTTGTGAAGATAAGGATTCAGACACAAGAACATGATGGCCCTATAGACACACTGAACAGTTCTGAATTTCCCCAGAATTACTCTGTCTACATGTTAAGTCTGTCACTCCAAACCATGGATTTTGCAATTTAGTCAAGAATCTAGAAGACAATCAGGAGCTCAGAAAGCAGTGGGAAATTCACTGGCACCTGCACATAGCAATGATGTATCAGGGCAGAGTGAAGTCGGAAGCAAACCCGGACTCCCGGCTGCTGGGCTGGGGTCGCCCCTCGCCAGCCTTGTGAGCCGGTATGCGCTACTTAGCCTCTCTACGTCTGCATTTCCACTTGCAAAATAAACAGAATGTTAGTAACCGTCCCCTAAGCGTCCTGAAAGTGTTAGGATA
>ML102518.1:0-28653 GCA_003697995.1 Taxidea taxus jeffersonii | reverse complement strand
CCCCCCGACACCTGTGGCTGCAGCGTGCCAGAGACACTATGGTAAGAAAAACAGACACACAGAAACCCGACAGGAAGTATACAAGAGGCTTAACCACGTGGGATCTGGTGGCTCCAGCTTGAAGAAAAATCTGGGGAAAGGTCTTTGGGGCTTGTAATTTAGGACAGCGGCTCTCACGCTGGCACCGCTGACATCGGCAATACTGCATGGCCAGATCATTCTTAGTAGTGGGAAGTCTCCTGTGTGTTGCAGGATGTTGAACAGCATCTCTGGTCAGTCTACTCACCGCCAGTAGCCTCCTCAGTTGTGACAACCCAAAACCTCTCCAGACATTGATAAATGTCCCCAAGGTGACAAAATGTCCCCAGCCGAGATGCAATAGACCCAATAGACAAAATGTCCCCAGCAGAGAAGCAATAAACCCAATAGTCCCAAATGAAATAGACCCAAAACAAGGGGCCGAGGGAGCACTGAACTTATGAGTTAGCAGCGGAGACGCTGTACACACAAGGAAGCTTCTGGGTGCCGGGGAGCTGTTGCTTCGCCACAGATGGTGTTCAGGTTGAAGCGGAGTACGCCCCACACCTGTGGTCGCCGCGGTCTTGCCCGTTCCAGTCACGGGGGCCACTGCCTGGATCTCAGCTCAGCTGGAGATGAGGCGGCAGGTGACTCTGCGGGTGTAGTGTGTGTGTGTGCCTCTGTGTGTGTGTGTGCCTCTGTGTGTGTGTGCGTGCCTCTGTGTGTGTGTGTGTGCCTCTGTGTGTGTTGCCTGGAGACCAGTAGGGTGAGAAAGAGAAACCAGTGCATCACCGAGCCACTCAGGACGCCGAGCACGGGGCAACTCTTGGGAATGTCAGTCACCCTCGTACAACTTTTCTCTGCCAAATCGTGCCGCCTGTTTAATACTTTTAAATTAAATCAACTCAGGTTTCTTCTCTCTTAAACAAATGTATTGTCCATAAGCCACCAAATCCATAATCGTAAGTCAGTATGATCTGCAATAAGTTGAAGGCAGGCGTGAAAATGAATGCAATGAAAACAAAATACGTTATTGAACCCTGCCTTGGTCCTCTTGTCGAAGACAAACACGGGATGTGTGCTCCCTTATTAGTAACACAGGCAAATTAAAAAAGTGTTAGGGGCACCTGGGCGGCTCAGTTAACCGTGGGCCTTCGGCTCAGGTCATGATCCCAAGGTCCTGGGATAGAGCCCCGCATCGGGCTCCCTGCTCAGCGGGAAGTCTGCTTCTCCCTCCCTCTCCCTCTCTCCCTGCCCCTCCCCACCACTCGCTCGCTCTCTCTCAAATAAATAAATAAATAAATAAATAAATAAATAAATAAAATCGTTAAAAAAACAAAGAAGTTAGAAAATGGGGTTTAGACGTGCCAGCAACCCACCGAAATGGTTTTTCCTGTAATCTAATCAAAAGGATCGAAAAGGTAATTGGGAAGAAAAAGACTATCACTGTGCGAGTCCCATTCATTTAATGCTATGCCTCTATCACTAAAATCACCCCACATTTGGGGAAATGTGGGTGTGCTTCCCAGAGCCCTCCTGGAGGTGGTGTGAGAGAGAGGTAGGAAAGACCATCTCCTCCAGTTCCCTCAGATGTTGGAATCAGGGTCACGCATCCTGACCTCTGGAAGCTTCCATAGCCTCATATCCCAGATGTTAATAATAAGATCACCCAGACCTCTGAAGGTACTGGGAGATCGTATTTTATCTTTAGCAAGGGTCTCATATCAAGGTAAGCACTGAATTAGGATTTATTGTTCTTATTTTAACCCTTTAAAATGTCAAAGCCTCAGGGAAAACTTCAGGAGGGAGACGTAACAGCATTTTTGCCTGGAAGGAAACTCAGGTGACCACATCCCAGGACAGTAGGAGAGCGAGAAAAGATGCCTGGGGTGACATCTTTGTTTGAGGCTGACAGGCTATGAAAACAGAATAATACCTCGTCTTTGAGAACTGAAATACGAATTCAGGAACAGGATTCTCCCTTTAGGAAAAGCTGCAACTTTCACTATATAAAAACTACAACGCAAACGACCGGGGGTTTGTTCCTCCAGCCCCAGTGAAGCAGTGCTCTGGAGTGTTAGCGACAACTTACACAAAGCTCATCAGCCCGGTGAGCGAGGTAAAGACAAGGTCCCCAGATTTGGAGGGCGCTCTGTCACAGGCTGTCCCTTCTCCCGCGGCTCCACCATCGATGTCACCAGGCTTCCCAGAGGTTCCCTTAAAGGTGCACACTGTGACCTTTTAGATTAAAAATCTAACCCCACGTATACGGACTTGAGAGTTTAGGAAAGCAAAACAAAACTACCCAAAGTCATAAAACATGGCTAGTGTAAGAGACACTGGTAGTTTGTTAATTATATCTGTTCTTAATCACGTAACAGGTAAAGTCAAAGAAACATCCCTTTTCCCCTTTTGCTTCCCCATGCCCTGCCCTGCCCTAGATCTAAGGGGCACCTGTCCCTCATTTTTCCTGCTATCGCGCTCTCCCAGCAGTGGGTTGGACTGGAAGGGCTTTCACAATGTCTACGCCCAAACACGACGTGTGTTCTCATCCCCAGGAGAATGAAAAGTCGGGTTTGCACCAGAGGGAAACCGTGGGACAAGCCTTGAAGTTAAACCCAAAACTGAAGTCTGATCATCCCTACGCTGCCCTCCACCCTCCAGGAGCTCCTCTGTAGTCTGAGCTGCTCCAGGAGGATCCGGACCCCCGCCCCCAACTCATGGCCAGTCAGGACACACTTTTGGCTTGAGCATCAAAACATGTCAGTATCTAAGCCCTTCAGCCCACGTTCATTGTTACCAACATTCCAGCCACTCTTGTCCTCACCGTGAGCACTGCAACACCCTCCTAACTGGTTTTAGCTTCAGAGTCTAGTTTAAAAAAAAAAAAAAGTCAGACCGTGTCCCTTCTTTGCTCACCACTTCCTAGGCAGTAAAGAATTTAACCTTGTCCAAAACATCTTGTCTAGTCTTGGCGTGGGCAATGACCTGGGAGGTCATTTTTGTTTGCCTGGGGTTCTTGGGTTAGACAAATAGTAAGAACGGGACTTAGGGGGAGGCTTTGGGTCACGTGCCGTCAGTGGACCGGAGGATGGGATCGGCCACGTGCACAACCAATGAGTCGATCAAGCATGCACGTAAGGAAGCCCCAGTAAAACCTCTCGACTGTGGCTGGGGGGCTCCCTCGCTGGCGATACTCTCCGTGTACTGTCAGATGCTGACAGGAGGGCAGGACGCCGCTCTAACTGCACAGGGGGAGGACACAGGCGCTCTATGCCTGGTACTGCTCTGGATTCTGCTCCCCCCTTCTTCCCTCCCTTGATGTTAGTTACTCTGTATCCTTCGCTGTCAGAAGCTTTAACCATGAGTTTCATAGATGTCAGTAAGCTCTGAATCAGTCTAGCAAATTACAAAACCTTTGGCGGTTGCGGGAATCCCCCAACTTGCAACTGGTGTCGGAAACGTCAAAGGTCTCGGGGGCTGTTCCTGCAAACCTTGCAGTGACCCACTCTAGCCGCCACCCCCAGGGGCACCCCAACAACGACTAAAGCCCAATTCTTTACAGTGGCCTTCATGCCCCACATAGCCAGACCCTGTTGCATGTCTGCCTTTACATCTGTTGCTCCGTCCTCCCTTGTTCCGCCCGGGTCAGGCCAGCCCCTTGGCTCTTCTCTGCATGCTCTGCATCTACCCGCCTCGGCACCTTTTTTTTCTAGCCTCCTTCTTCTGGCTGGAATGCTCTCCCCGCGATTCCTCCTAGAGTTTTTGTTAGGCATCCCTGACTTGGCAAAGCCAGTCCCACTCACTCTATTTAAAACTGCCCCCGCTCCTTTGGCACTTTCTGTTGAATGACTATTTTTTGCTGTGGTCTTACACAATCGAACATCTCTTTTACTTTTTAAAATGTCTATTATGGTCTATACCCCCCTTTCCTCTACGGAGTGAATTTCACAACAGCACAACACTTGTGTGTTTCATTCATGGCTCCACACCAGGCTCCTCGCGTGCACTCAGCGAACATCTGATGTAAGAAGGAAATGACTCATTTCTACTAGGCCCTTCTAGAGCGTGAGGTACCATCCCATAGAAAGTAGCCACCTACACTAGTGGATTATCGCATGCAGGAAGACGGCTGCAGCACACAGACGGCCAACAGGTACGTGAAAATACATCCAGCATCACTAACCTTCAGGGAAATCTAAACCGCAATAGGATATCACCTCACCCCTGTCAGAATGGCTACTATGAAAAGCAGAAGAGATAACAGGTATCTGAGAGCATGTGGAGAAAAGGAACTACTTGTGCACTGTTGGCGGGAATATGAATTGGTACAGCCCCATGGAAAACGGTGGGGAGGTTCTTCACAAAACTAGAACTAGAACTGCCATACGACCCAGCGATTCTACTGCTGGGTATATATTCAAAGAAAATGAAATCACCGTCCCAAAGAGATACGCACACCCCATGTCCACTGCAGCGTTATTTACATGGAAACAGCCGAATGTCCACCAACGTAAGTGCATAAAGAAAAAATATATACATATACACATACGCACACAAGGTAACATTAGCCATAAAAAAGAAGAAAATCCTGCTATGTACAACACCATGGACAGACCTCGAGGGCATTAGGATAAGTGAAATAAGTCAGAGAGATAAAGACAAAGACCACATGATCTCACTTTTATGTGGAATATAAGAAAGGCAAACTCACAAAAGCAGACAGCGGAATGGTGGTGACCAAGGACTGGAGGGTGGGGAAAATGAGGAGATGAGCACGGGGCGGAAACTTCAAGTTAGAAGATAAGTAAGTTCTGGAGATCTACGCTACAGCATTGTGAGTACCGTGAAAAATACGGTACTGTATACTTGGAAGTTGCTAAGAGAGTAGATCTTAAATGTTCTCAACCGCACTCACGCAAAAGGTAATTACGTGTGGTGGGGAAGGTGTTAAGTAAGCTCACCATGGTGGTCCTTCTGCAATACACACATTGTACACATTACACTTAACGTTGTAAGTCCATACTCAAGAAAGCTAGACAAATAAATAAAATAAAAATACACATACTCAAAAATGATGGTCAGACAGGATGTACTGACGAGAGGTTTCTCCCAAAGGTCATGACAAAGTCATCCTTTCCTTTAGGGATTAAACATGTTAAAATCACAACAAGGAGGTAGAAGGGATCTGGCTAAGCTTCTTATGTACGATATGGCCCCCACGCCTAGCACAGATCTCTTGAACATGACTACTAAAAAACTAACTCTGTATAGTAGAAAGAACACTCTCTCTTCTCTTTCACACCTGCCTCCATTAAGGGAATATTTATGATGCATGTGCATTACCTTTATAATTAAAATGACTTTTGAGAAAAATGCTGATGGGGAATAAATGGCCACATAAATGGCACAACTATTGTTTGTATTTTCAAGCAAAAGGAAAGAATTGCACTTTATTTATTTTATAATTTTAAAAATTATGTTGTGTTAGTCAGCATACAGTACATCATTAGTTTTTGATGTAGTGTCCCATGATTCATTGTTTGTATATACTCCCCAGTGCTCCAGCAATCCCTGCCCTCCTGATACCCACCACCAGGCTCTTCCAGGCCCCTACCCTGTCCCTTCTAAAATCCTCAGTTTGACTCCATAGTTTCTCATGGTTCATCTCCCCCTCTGGTTTCCCCCCCTTCATGTTTCCCTTCCTTCTCCTAACGTCCTCCCTGCTATTCCTTAAGTTCTATGTATAAGTGAAAGCATATGATAATTATCTTTCTCCGTATGACTTATTTCACTTAGTATGATCTCCATTCCTATCCATGTTGATGCAAAAGCTGGCTATTCGTCCTTTCTGATGGCTGAGTAATACTCCATTGTATATATGGACCACATCTTCTTTATCCATTCGTCTGTTGAAGGGCATCTTGGCTCCTTCCACAGTGTAGCTATAGTGGACATTGCTGCTATGAACACTGGGGTGCATACGGCCCTTCTTTTCACTGCATCTGTATGTTTGGGATAAATACCCAGTAGTACAATTGTTGGGTCATAGGGTAGCTCTATTTTTAACTTCTTGAGGAACCTCCACACTGTTTTCCAAAGTGGCTGTACCAACTTGCATTCCCACCAACAGTGTAAGGGGGTTCCCCTCTTTCTCCACATCCTTTTCAACATTTGTTATTTCTTGCCTTATGCATTTTGGCCATTCTCAGTGGTATCTCAGTATGGTTTTGACTTGAATCTCCCTGATGGCTAATGATGATGAATATTGTTTCATGTGTCTGTTAGCCATGTGTATGTCTTCTTTAGAGAAGTGTCTGTTCCTGTCTTCTGCCTATTTTTTGACATGATTATCTGTTTTATGGGTGTTGAGTTTGAGAAGTTCTTTACAGATCTTGGATACCAGCCCTTTATCTGTAGTGTCATCTGCGAATACCTTCCCCCATTCCTTAGATTGTCTCTTTGCTTTGTTGACTGTTTCCTTTGTTATGCAGAAGCTTTTTATCTTGATGAAGTCCCAAAAGTTAATTTTCGCTTTTTTCCCCTTTGTCTTTGGAGATGTGTTTTGAAAGAAGTTGCTGTGGCCAATGTGGAAAAGGTTACTGCCTATGTTCTCCTCTAGGATTGTGATGGATTCCTGCCTCATGTTGAAGTGGACTAAACCTAACCAAAGAGGTAAAGGATCTATACCCTAGAAACTACAGAACACTTATGAAGGAGATTGAAGAAGACACAAAAAGATGATAAAACATTCCATGCTCATGGATCGGAAGAATAAACATTGTTAAAAATGTCTATGCTGCCCACAGCAATCTATACTTTCGATGCCATCCTGATCAAAATACCAGTGGCATTTTTCAAAGTACTAGAACCAACAATCCTAAAATTTGTATGGAACCAGAAAAGACTCCAAATAGCCAAGGAAATGTTGAAAAAGAAAAAGCTGGGGGCATCACGTTGCCTGATTTCAAGCTCTATTACAAAGCTGTGACCACCAAGACAGCATGGTACAAAAACAGACACACAGATCAGTGGAACGGTAGAGAGCCCAGATAAGAACCACACTTCTAAGCAAGCCCACGTGTGAGATCCAGCCCATGTTTATGCCATTTTCTCTACCCAACATGGCAGGAGGAATGGAGTATATTGTTAGTCAGTTTACTTTCGATCATTTAATAAGAATGGGTGTATGTTCCCTAAAATACACAGGAATGAGAGATTACTAAGTAGCTTAAAATCAAGAGGAGAAAGAGAATATGCAACGACTTATATTAGAAGAGTGATCCTGTAAACTCACCAGTTACAGGGGGAAACAATTTTCTTCCCCAATGAAAAGCTATTTCACCAATTACTTGTTTTCAGAGTGACATATAGTAGACATGAATAACTTCTTTTCGGAGGCTGTTCAGATGCCTTTAATCCAAAAAAAAAAAAAAAACACAAAAAACAAAAAAAAAACACCAAAACAAAACAAAACCACCAAAAAACCCAACCCAAAAAACTTTTCACAAATTTGTGCATTCCCTTTAAGAAAAGTAATTTGTACATGCAATGTCAATTTTCACATATACTTGGCATACCTAAAAGTTTCTCTTAAAATGATGTCAAAAGCACAATAGAGACTCTCTCTGGCTGGTAAAGAGAAGCACTCATGTGTGGTAATTATTCAGTACCTTCTGCCAAATGTCACCTGAGCTTCTTTCCCTCCTGCAGGTGCTAAGCCCAGGGTATTAATTTAAATCAGTCAGGAGGTAAGGCAGAGCCTGACACCGGAGCATGCTAACTCAGCAGCCAGCTATAAAATTAGCAGGGGTACTTACTGGACACCTGCCACCTTTCTTTAAACAATCACATTTCAAGAATGGTTCCAAGGGGAGGTGTTGATGCAGTTAGAACCTTCTAACACAGTTAGAAGTTAGATCTTCCCATCTTCACAGTTAGATCTTCCCATTAAAAAAAAAAAAAAAAAAAATCAGAGCCCCCACCAGCCTGATGTGTTTCACTGAAGTTTCTGGGCTTCCAAGTGGAAAGAAACAAACAAAAGACCAGAAAAACCTCCAAGTAAGCAATATGTCTCCTGGCCCACCAAATAATCTAACTGTTCTTTGTCTCCAGGGGCAAGGAGTGGCAATTAATCAGGCAACTGCACATTATTAAAAAGCTTATATTTCAATGCCGGATTTCTCAAGGAAAAGAAACAGAGATATGATCCTATTTGCTTCTAGGAGACTTTAAATGATCTATGATCATGATACTGCTGTCCACGAGAGACAAACAATCCTGGCTCTGGAATGTTGAAAGAGCAAATAGGAGGTTCCAGAAACTAAGAAAATAGCACACATCCAAATGGTTTTAGGGTGCTCTGGCGATGTGAGAACACCTTCCTTCTCTTCCCTAGCTCCACAGAAGTTAGTGAAGAACTAGGCTCACCTACTAGACTATGACATTTAGCCTTCCTAGATATTATCAGGGTTTGGAAGTAAGAAGACCGGAGTGTTACTCCTCAATCCACCATTTAGTAGTCTAATGCCTCTGGATCAGTCATCCAGGTCTCCAAGTTTCCTTTTAAGATGAGAACAATAATATTCCCCATTTTCTATGAGCAGCAAATGGCTTAAAGGAGACAGTGCATGCGAAATACTTAGTATAGTGACCTTCATGTAATAACGGCTACGTAAATATCAGGGATTATTTTCAGTGACTGGTATGCCTGCTGGAACAGAGTTTTTCAACTGGATAATTGGACCAGATTCACATTTGTTGTGGGGGATTGTTCTCGGCAGTGTATGCTAGCAGCATCTCTGGCCCCTCCATCCAGTGGATGCCAATGGCATCCTTGTTCGATTGTGACAATAAAAAATGGCTCCAGACATAGACAAATGTCCCCTGGGACAAACACATCCCAGGCTGAGCACCGCTGTTCTCTATCTCAGTGCCATTACGAGTGATATTGCTAATTACAGTCCAATAGCGGTTTCGCCCTCTTTGCTTTGGGCAGTTATTAAATGCTGTATTGGACACATTTTGTTAGATTTTCTTCCATTTTTTTTCCTTTTTTTTTAAGATTTTATTTATTTATTTGACAGACAGAGATCACAAGTAGTCAGAGAGGCAGGCAGAGAGAGAGGAGGAAGCAGGCCCCATGCAGAGCAAAGAGCCCGATGCGGGGCTCGATCCCAGGACCCCGGGATCATGACCTGAGCCGAAGGCAGAGGCTTTAACCCACTGAGCCACCCAGGCGCCCCCAGATTTTCTTCCATTTTAAACCTTACATCCATCCTTCATCTAACGGCATCGGTTTACTTGTACCCTGTTTGCTTTGTATAAAGTCCTCAGTATAGTACTTGACACCCTCGGGAATGTGATGGTCAATATATGGTAGGAATTTCCCTTCTGTTGGCTGAGGTTGTGAGAAGATCCCAAAGTTCTTGGAAACCTCCAAGTGGAGCCAGAGCAAAGCCTAGAAGAAACAGGACTGAGAGATGAAACCTACAGTCAATTAGCCTCTGGATCAAGCCAAGCCTGATGCCATCCCTACCGTCTGGACCTTCAGGTATGTGAGCCAATGAACTTCTCTCCTGTTGTGTTGGGTTGGTTGACACGACTGTCTGCTCCATGCCAGGCATTATGCTAGGTATCTGTGTAGCCCTTTTACAGGTGGCCAATGGAGCTCAGAGAGTTAGGTCATTCCCTCAAGGTCCACAGCCAGTATGGGGTTGAGCTGCAATCTCTTTTCATTTCCTCCAGATCCTGTCCAGTTTATTACACGTGCCCTGGTGTCAGTCTTGGTGGGGCAAAGTGGGGCCACTGAGCAGGAGTAACACTCAGTCTTAACTCTAACAGAGGCTGAGAGCTTGTCCAAAATAGACCTGTCCAAAGTCTTTGGGGGAGATTCCTTCTGTTCTGGTGGGCAAAACTGCAAAATCTCTGCAGATCCATGTTGGACCCATGAAAACTATCTGCATAGAGAGACTTAAGTTCTCTTCATTTACTGACATGAGACAGGGAGAAAATTGTATGAGTTCATATGAAACTGCTTTGTTTTAACACATCCAAAAATAGCCAAGGAAAAAATTATCTTCACTAATAAAGCAAGGCGATATGAAACCTTCATGCTTGGGGGAACACAATGATCTTATTATCCTGAGCATCTTGATGGTAACTATAAAAATTCATCTTTATTTGAATTTCAGGCAAAATATAAAACAGTCATATTACCTTGTGTTTAACACTGTCTGTACCCTGCAAACTCAAGTCCTACTCTCAAGTAATCATAATAAAACATCAAAGACCTTACTGGGGAGAAGCCCAGCACCCTTCCAGATCACCCGCGTGCATCGCTGCTGTTAGCCACAACGACCTCGCGAGGAAGTTATGACTTGGATAAACTTAAAAAGGAAGTTAAAACCTTTGTTCAAGGTCAATTCCTGATAAAGAACAGACACTGGAAACTAGGGTCTCTCTGACTCCTGTCAGTGCTTCTGCCCCACCGAGCTGTCGGAGAAAGGAACAAGATCCTAAGAGCACATTCACGACCCTTTCCCTTCTGAGGACTCGCCCTCCAGTTAGCACCAGCCCCACAAAGCATGGTCACTGAATAAGAAAAGGATTCAAAAGTACGAGTGTTCTAAGTCTGTACAATATTTGAGACACAACACTGTGGCGTGTAGGTGGTAGGTATTCTAGTCATCGGACAGCTGGAGAGCTTGGACAAAGTACCCTAAAGGTCAGACCATAAAGAGAACAAAGTAACAGAACAAAATGCTTTCATTTTCCGAGTCAGCACTTTATGGCTTTTGGTCAAAGGCCTTGGAATATTTTTGATATTTATGTCTCCAATATATCCATAATTTTCATCCATTGCTTTTACCTGAGCTACCGCAGTATCTCCCCATATGTACCTCTGATGCTTCTATACCATTGTCCACAAAATATAAATATGGTATCACACACACACACACACACACACACACACACCTGCTTAGAAAATCTCTGTGGTTTCTTATCACACTTAGGAGAAATATCAGTCTTTAAAATAATCTCCTAGATCCTTAATAGGCTACTAGATTAATAAGAATAAACTAAACTTTTGCAAGATATGAGGGAGTAACATTAAAACCTGAAAGACGGGGTGCCTGGATGGCTCAGTGGGTTAAAGCCTCTGCCTTCGGCCCAGGTCATGATCCCAGGGTCCTGGGATCGAGCCCCGCATCGGGCTCTCTGCTCAGCGGGGAGCCTGCTTCCCCCCTCTCTCTCTCTGCCTGCCTCTCTGCCTACTTGTGATCTCTCTCTGTCAAATAAATAAATCTTTAAAAAAAATAAAATAATAAAACCTGAAAGACAATGTCAGAAAAAGTTTAATATTAGTCATGAGACACTATAGAAGTTTACTAAGGTTTTAGTTTCCAGAAATTGTGATAGAAAGACGTACTCTTCCTATTACTATTCCTATAAATCCAAGTAATAATTGAAAAATGTTAATGTTTGAATAAGGGCTACCCAAAATAGGCCCCACACGTCCTGATCAACGCAGAATTCCACTGTGCATCAATATGAAACACAAGTGGGAGATGATATGAAGCATATAATCAATAGAAAAGTCTACTTCTATCATAAAACATTTTTCATACATAGATCTCATTGGTAATGATTAACACATAAATAATTTCTGAGACCAAAACAGGGAAATATACCCACTTTCCCAAACGAATTCTGATCTTTCTACAGAAATGTTCCCATAAGGATAATAAACAAGTAATTCTTACAGAACATTGCTCTGAAAATTACAGTTTTATCTTCTAATGTGAGGACCTCTGCCATCTCTGGGACTCATTTATAGCATTTCAGTTTCCAGGTACTTAAAACAATGGGAAAGAGCTGTTTGGGAAAGAAGAGCTTAAAAACTTTCAAGGAGAGTTGTAGGAGAATCAAATGCATCGTCATTTCTGAAAAGCAAAGCTTAAATAATTGGGCTTTGCTTACCATAGAATGAGCAGACCAAGTTGAGTACAGCATGAGTGTCACATAGTCACACAAATTAGGGTCTTAGGTGTTTGGAACTTCTGTTTCTGCTCTCCTCATATCAAGTATTGTATTCTTGTTGGGAAGAACCATTCGCTTTTACCAACAAATAAAAGATTTTTCAAAGTCACAAGCTGACTGCTTTCCGTTTGAATATGAATGTCAGGCCATGTTACAGAAGCACTTGTATTTCTTAAAATTTAGTCATTTAAAATTCTAAAATATAAAATTAATCTGTGATATTAATAAAAAAAGGGGGGGGGCCAAATCCTGAGGGAAGAATTGTGTGTGAGGGGGAGAAGAGTGAGATCCTGCTTAGTTGAATCTCTTTGTAGCTAATGATCAACCCAAAGATTATCGGCACCCTCTTCTCTTTCCAAAATTGACTTCTGAAAGGAAAAAGGGAAAGCCCTAGAAGGGCTTATTGGGTCTTGATTGCAATAAGGCAGTTCTAGAATCAACCTCTTAGTGTTAGGGCTCTTCATTACACCGTGGATGGAACTCAATCAATGGAGCCTTCAGAAATGAATGGCCCCTCCCACTGATCATCTACCACAGCGGGCCAATGAGAAAACATAAACAGAATAACAATATGGATGTTTTCCAAAACCCAAGTAGCTGGCCTGGATCCAGTATGACCCAGTAAATGGTGCACTTTCAGCCTCTTTACCTAATTCAACTTCAGTTGGTGACATGGAATCAAACCATGCCATGAAAATTCATGTCACATTCATGAAACATTAGAACCCTCAGGGGAAATAAAGCCATCGTGCATAGATGACTCCTTCAGAACGTGCCGAGCCCTGTAGGATCACAGCTCGACACGGCTGCAGAAACACGCAGAGGGTAGACCTGACACGTAGCCCCGGGGAAAGGGAAAAAAGTAGAAGAACATTTATGAAACTCACCTCCCTGCCTCAAAAGTGAACCAAGCAGCATCTCGCCCGTACCGCCGCAGGGCACTTAGCGGCCAAGAGATGAGTTTGACTCTGGGATTCTGGACGTCCCAAAGACAGATGTGCTCATATGTAATCTGCAAGGCACATTCGCCATGTACATCTAAGTTAGGGGATGGCATCAAATACACATTGAATCTCTCTGGGAGAAAAACAGAAGGTTAGTTCTAAAATCCCGGGAATAAAACATCAAAGACATTGTAGGAACAAAGAGGCATTTCAAAATAATTCTAGCTCATATTCTAGGTTTAGGTTGAACATTCAGGAAGATAAGCCTTTCTCATAAATTCACAGCCCCCGAAAATGGTTTTTTAAAGGGAGACCATGTTAAGTAACATAGTAATGACACAGTCTGGCTGTCAACATACACTAAACACTGTTTACATGAGTGAAGACCATTTTTAGAATTTTTGAATTTGCATAATAAAAAATATGTGTGCCAATAAAAGACTAGAGCAATGAAACCATTAAAAATTTTTTTCTTGCCAAGTACATATTAATTACACCCACATTTTTGTGTTCACAAAAGATGCAGGTGCAAAGTAATTGTCACATGATTTAATGATATTGAAGTTATATTGATCAACTCATAATTTTCATAACTAAATGAATAAAACCACACCCCAAATTATTTAAATAGAACTCCATGCTAATACCATGCATTTAACTGACCACCGGTTTGGGGAAAATCCAATGGATGTACTGGAATTAGTTTTAACAAGAAATCTCCTTAGCCAATAACAAATACCCATTTGCTCATTTGGATGACTATCAAAATTTAACTAAGACCACTCTCAGTAAATGACTGGGCTTATTACTACAACCAAATTTTCATCCCCACACATTCAGTCACGGTATTTCTGTTATATTTCTAGAAAATCCATTAATTAAGGAAACTATGGGTCAAAACCTATAGGTGAAACGTGAGCAAAAAATATTACTACAGCCAACACATTTCCACCTACCCGTCATTATGGTAGATTGCCTATTATCTGATAAAATAGTGTGGCACTAATCTTATTAGTGGTATTCTAAATTAATTGTTTTATAATAAGGAGGTCATTAGAATTCTTGTCGATTTTAGTTCAGTTTAGTAAATGGGAGTGTCATGACTGCAGGATTTCATGGATCTCTTTTTCCAATTTTCTAAAGTTATTTCAGAGTCCCGATAACTAATTGTTTGCTGCTTTCTAGCAACTATTATTTTAAACGTATATTCTAATGGAGCAAAATCTCTCCCAGGGAATTCTAGAACAAGGCTGAAAGACTGTCATCTTTAAAGTAAAAATTAAGACAGATCATTATCAATTCACTCACTTAGAAGTGCTTCTGTAACTCTTATCTCACTCAAGAATAACAACAGTGACGGTCGTAAGAGTGCCTGTGATGGTTACAATTACTTGGAGTCACGCAAATTAATATCGTAAAGTGCCTTCAAAGACTTAGTTGAGTTTTGTAATGATCCCGCCTAGTTAGGTGCCAGGGCTATTCCTACTCCTGTTTGACGGAAGAGGAAACTGAGGCACAGTCGGTACGGTAAAGGGAACGCCTAGGCACAGCCATTCTTGGATTCCATTTGCCATACCACTGGGATACAGCTTCATAAATATAAATTTGTAAAAAATGGGTGCTGATCTGAGCCCTGTAGGTTTTTAAAAAAATCAAAACCTATCAAATTTTCCTATGTCTGGCTTCATAGGCATCTGTCCCTGAGGCAACACAGTTGTGTCCTCTCAGCCCGGAGCCCCCTGATTCAGGGAAGCACATGACGAAGGGCCCAGGGCTTGGTTGTATGACCTCGGAAAACGGCTTGGCTTCCCTACAGCTCAGCTTCTTCCCAGTCTACAAGGAGACTTTTCTGAATTAGCCAAGCACTTGTAAGTCTCAGTCAATAACATTTCCGTGGAGAGGGATTATGGCACATACGGGGCATCCCAAATAGTCCCAGCCTGTAAATGTGTCATGAAGACAGAGTTCCAAGTGACAGCACGGGCATTTTTTACTAAGAGCTGGAGGGTGTGCCCACGGGAAAGGTCAGTACAATTCACTCATCATCGTGCCAGGGGGCTCATGGCCTTTTCTGGTGTGTTCCATCCTCACAGATGAAGTCACTGGGCTACCACAGAGCAGGACTCCGGGATCCAATCCACCCTGCCATAAGGTCGGTTATTTGGAAACAAATACTCTCTCGCCTTCAGGCTCATCCTGTAAACCAGTACTGCGTTTGCCAAAATGTTCATGGGTATTTTCATCATTATTACCTAAAATGACTTCGTCCCAGGCTGAGTGCTGAGCTCAAGGAGTTGGGCTCAAGTGTTTCAATTAAAAAAAAACGAAAACAAAAACACAGACTTAGGTGGGTTTAAACCTAAGAAAATAGTCATGAAGTTTGGATTCTATTAAAAACATCAGAAAGCTTTCAGTGAGATATTTTTAATGAAAAACTTCAGAACAAAAACAAAACAAAACCCCTCATTATGTGGTAAAAATCAGTATTTTAGGACTATAGGTGCAGGAGTGCATCAAACATGAGCTGATGGAATCAGAGCAGGAGCTTTAGCCCTCCTGAGCCTCAGTCTCCTCGTCTGTAAAACGAGGGAAGGAACAGTGGCTGCTTCACGGAGCTGCTGGGAAAATTCGATGACCTAATTCACCTGCCACAGAAACTGGCACATGGCAGGTTCCCCCACGTTCCTAGCCGGTGGTATTCATACAGTTACATCCACATTTGTGCATTGAACACACATTAAGAAAAGAAAGACACTGAAATAGTAATACAGGATCTGGGTTGGCTAAAGGCTTCCTTTTACTTCTTCATACATTGCTTACATCTTCAAAAATGTCACGCAATGAAGACGTCTTGTGGTGGGACAAAAACAGTGTTCAAGAGAGCGAAGGAGAGAATTTTCTTTACATACCACTCTGTTCTCTTTCAACCCCGGTAGCCAGTAAGTCAGGCTCTCCGAGGCTGATGTCATTGATCCGTGTGCCCACACACTCCATCTGGAGGACTTTGCACCATTCATCGGCCTCCAGATCTGTGGAAAGTCCGCAAGATTAACATGCATGCCCAGTGCCTGCTTAAAAGCTAAAAGCAAAAGCCCTCCCTGCCTCGGACGAACCTGATTCACAAGCGAAGGTCTTGGAGGTATCATCATTGAAATAAATCCCTATGGCATGTTTCTTGGTGCTCTTTGGCAACCGAGCTACGTTCTTCACGGTGTTGAGCTCTGTAACCTGAAAAACGAACAAGTGCAGGTCTGAGCACACTCCCTGAATGAACACACCAGTCACCACCACTGCACTGGGGAGGCACAGCAAGTGGAAGGCACAGCACACATGAACACCACTTGACTGCAAACTGCATTTCTGAAAGCGGCGAATTATGTTTGTTTTATCCTTAATACATTGCAAGGAAGGTTAGTGAATGACCTTCCTTTTTAAATTTTCTGAAGCATATTAAATAGCATGGGCTCAAAACTTCATAGAGATAGAAAGCTCATTTTAGTGTTTTTATCTCCCCGAAGACTCCCCCTAATGAATAGTTCACGGAACTATATCCCCATCTCCGTGGAAAGCCTTTCAAATACTCCAACCCCTTGGGGTACTCCCCGTGAAGGTAACATACCCATCCCCCACCCCAGGGAAGGAAGGGAATGGCGGCCCAATTCATCACTGAGTCTTGTCATTCTTCAATAATCAAGAATGGAGTGTCCGTAGTCCCCAAAATGCCCCTCTACTCGGGGGTCAAGTCCTATATTCCAAGCAGACAGTGGTTTTGTCCCATGCTCCCCCAGTCTCTCTGGCTTACTCCCAGCTCCTCAATAATTCACAGGGCCTCTGTCAGAGTCTGCATGCTACCCTGCAGGTACCACCTTTTTCTTATCAACAGGGAAAGCCTTCCCCATCAGACACGCTCTCCTTCCTTCCTCTCTCCCACAGGCTCTTGGTCCCTGTTATAAACTTTCATACTGTTAACACTTTTATAAACCACCCCCCCTCCCACCAAGGGTATTGGCTTATTGTGTTTCCAAAATGGCTGCCCTTCCTTCAGTCATATCCAGGGTTGTGATGACGGGCTGCCTGAGAGAAGGCATGGGTGACCTCAGGGTACTTATAAGATAAATAATGCACGTTAACAAGTTTGACCTCCCCTTATTTGTGTTATAGAAAAGAAGATATCCCCCATCAGTCTTTGGCTTCAGTACTATCTCTCATCTTATTCTATATATAAGGAATGCTTGGCTCAAGAAGGGGGTGGGGGGAGAGAAACCAATATTCTCCACACATACCCTAACTTGATTATTTCATTCCCCTACTTCCTAACCTCCATCGGCTCTCTTTATAGTATAAATGCAAATTTGTTGGCATAAAATATCTTAAGAGTTGCTACTGACCAAATGTTTGTGGCTCCCAAAAGTCACATGTTGAAATCCTACCCCTCAAGGAGATAGTATTAAGAGTTGGGACTTTTGGAGAGTGATAGGTCTGGAGGGTGGAGCCCTACTGAACAGGATTAGTGTCCTTATAAAAGAGACCCCAGAGAGATCCCTCATGTCTTCACCATGTGAGGACACAGCAAGACGATGCCTTCTATGAACCAGAAAGTAAGTTCTCACCAGACATCAAATCTGCCAGTGCCTTGACCTTGGACTTCCCAGACTCTAGAACTGTGAGAATTACATTGCTGTGGTTTAATGGTTTATGGTACTTTTTATGGCAGCCCAAATGGACTAAGACATCGATGTTCCCCCAAAGCTGGCTACAGCACGACCTACCTCCGTAGGTAGCTTTAGCAGCTCAACACCACTGACTTTATTCTCCAGCTACTCCAAATCCCTCAGAGTTTACCAGATACAACTGTTGATTTTTTGAAGATTTTATTTATGTATTTATTTATTTTAGAGAGAGAGACTGTGAGCAGGGGAAGGGGCAGAGGGAGAGAAAGAATTTCGAGCAGACTCTGCGCTAAGCATGGAGGCTGACATGGGGCTTGATCTCACGATCCTGAGATCATGACCTGGACTGAAATCAAGAGCCAGACACTTAACTGACTGAGCCACCCAGGTGCCCTGCAACTGTTTACTCTTTGTCTGTGTATTTTTGTGCCAATACCCCAATACAAGCACTGACAGCCTCAACTACTACTGGTGTCTCCACTTCCATGTAACCTCATTAATTCACTATAAACAAAGCATCCAGATGATCTATCCAAACACAAGTCTGATACCAGCATTTCTGTGCATAAAGCAACAGTTCAGTGACTTCTGATTGCACTGGGACAAGAAGCCAAGCCCTAGGGTAACCATCAAGGCCCTCTGTGGTCTTCCCTGTAGGTATCTCACCAGCCTCCTCCCTTAAGCCTTCCAGATGAGTCATAAATTCCAGCCACACTGGCTTTTTTTCAGGCCTCAGAAGGCACCACGATTCTCCTGGCACAGAGCCTTCCCTACGCTCTCCTGACTTTGCTTGAGCCCACCTTAGGGGTCTTAGTTCAAATCTCACTTACCCACAAAGCCCTACTGGATGCCCCCTATCCCTCCATCTAATCAGAGTCTCCAGGCTCTACCTTCCAATGACATCTTTGCCCTCATGGCCCTCTGATGGCCACGTGGGCTGTGGTTTTGTGCCTGTCTTGCCTCTAGAATGAAAATTCCCTAAGTTTTTGCTCACCACTGCGTCCCTGAACCTAACACGGAGCTTACCACATAGTGAGAACTCAGTGAAGATATGTGGATTGGTGAACAAAAGATCAAACACACCCACAAATTTACTTGCATGGGCCTCTCCAAGGTGAATGCCTCTTTCTCCAGGGAGATTTCACTTTTCCTTCAAGGCCCACTTCCTTGGGGAAACTTGCCCCGACCTCAGTGTGAATTACTCATTGCCTTCTCTCTGTTCCCATGTATGCTGTACGAAGCTTTGTTCTATTATCTGTTATCGTAATGAATCCATTGATCTCTCCGATACCCAGCTAGACAGGAGTCACCTATCAATGCCTTACTGATGGGCTGAATCAATGATAATCATCTGAGAGGCAACATTTATCGAGCCTGCGCTGTTTATCACACACTGTGCTTAGACCAGTCTTATATGATGTATCTCATTTGATCTTCATAAACACTGTGCAAGATAGATAATATTATCAGTTATTTTCCAGCTGAAGAAGCTGTAGATGAGAAAGGTCAAGGTCATGAGCTCAAGGTCACAGCCAAAAAATGGCAGAACTGAGTTTTGAATGAGGCAAACTGACCCTAATACCTGTGTTCTTCACCCATCTGAAATAATAAAGACTGACTCTAAATACTTTCAGCCCAGAGAATCTTTAGCCAGGGAGGTCATCTCATATTTGAGGACTTCTTTCTTTTCGCTGTTGTGGGGGTGGAGGGGAGGGGTACAGGTGAAGTAGCGTGTGAGTGCCCCAGCCTTTATTCCGAACCCTCTACTGAGACATTACATAAAAGTAGTCCACCCTAACCTGAGGCACAGCAATGATTTTGAAACATGTCATTTCATTACACATCCATTAAAGGTAAAGAGGAAGGAACGTCACCCGAAAGGGTCAGAAAATGTAGGGAGAATTGCATGAGTCAGAACACAATTACCCATTCGGGAAATTGGTTTAGATTATAAGCAACCCAACACCCCCAGCTCGGGGGAGGAGTGTTCACAGAGCAGGCAGGATTATGTCTGATGTGTCAAAGGACTAGTAGGTTCTAAGGCAACAGCTCAGAACCACATCTCAATGAGCACGTGCCTGCACACATCCCTCCCCCCCCCATCTACATACACACTCTTTACTTTCAAAAGAATTGCACTCTATACTAATCCATAACAGAGCCTTCCTCAAAATACATGCTAGAGTGAAAATTCTAAGGATATTTGCAGGTGTATTTACACGTCACTTTAAAACCTGTATAAGACATAAAAGTGGAATGTATTTTTTTAATATTCCTTTTTAAAAAAAGACTTCATTTATTTGTAGAAAGAGAGAGAAGAGAGCACAAGCAGGGGGAGCAGCAGGCAGAGGGAGAAGCAGGCTCCCTGCTGAGCAAGGAGCCTGGTGTAGGACTCGATCCCAGGACCCTGAGATCATGACCTGAGATGAAGGCAGATGCCTAACCAACTGAGCCACCCAGGTCCCCCTTTAATATTCTTTTTACAAGACATAATTTGCCCCTAAAGAATCACTTTTGAAGCAAACATAGATTTTGATAAGGTCTCAGGTTCTTGTGTAGTATGAATGTTATTTTTTTTTTACTTTTTAAAAAATTTTATTTATTTCTTTGACACAGAGCGATCACAAGTAGGCAGAGAGGAAGGCAGAGAGAGGAGGAAGCAGGCTCCCTGCCGAGCAGAGATCCCGATGTGGGGCTCGATCCCAGGACTCTGGGATCATGACCTGAGCCAAAAGCAGAGGCTTAACCCACTGAGCTACCCAGGTGCCCCTGAAAGTTATTTTTAAATGGGGGCTAATAAGCATATCTGATCATCAAAAGTAACTGCACTGGACCCTCAATATGACCTCAAAGAAGAGGGGCATTCAGGATTAAGGAGAGGCAATATCTTCAGATCACCCTCAGTTTGAATTTCTTGTCTTTTCCTTGTCTCAGATCAGAAATTATTTCTTATCAAGTTCAAAACATTTTAGGAAAAGTCCCTCCTGAGACTCTGTAGTCAGAAATTTTATTTTTCTTTCACAGTGTAAGAGAAAAGACACACCCTAAACTCTACATGAACTATGTCATTTTTGTGTAGAGATTCGCAAATAAAAGGCAAAATTTTCTTCAAGGTGTAACAGCATCAAGGAGGGAGTACGTTAAACACTGCTGTAGGAGAACCACATTGCCTCTTCAAGAATCTTCTTGGAATCCATTCATTCATCAAAGTTTTAAAACTCACTGTATATTAATATTCATTTATTTTTTGTTTATTCTTATTCAAAGGGAGGAAATAAGCAAAGAACCATTTCACCAGGCAGGGATAGGGAAGTGCTATAAAGACAAGCAAAGATCTGAAAAAGGATTTTGTGTGGGCTCAGATAGGAGAAGTCTCCTATTTTATGAAAGTGGGTAAGGATGTCCTTCCAGAGAAGGGAGCATGTGAGCAGAGACCCAAAATATCTGAATAACTGAATTGTAGGAATACTGGGCCCAGCCACTCCAGGCAGAAGTAACAGAAAGTGTAAAGATTCAGAGGAAGAAATTTACTTGTTTGGCAAGGACGAAGTATCTTTTTTTTTTTTTTAAGATGTTATTTATTTATTTGACAGACAGAGATCACAAGTAGGCAGAGAGGCAGGCGGGGGGGCGGGGCGGGAAGCAGGCTCCCTACTGAGCAGAGAGCCCAATGCGAGGCTCAGTCCCAGGACCCTGAGATCATGACCTGAGCCGAAGGCAGACACTTAACCCACTGAGCCACCCAGGCGCCCCCAAAGTATCTTACATGTTAGAACATTTGACCTCCTACTCTTAACATGTGCACTCAAGGATAAGTCTCCTCTGCAGCACCTCCTCCCTGCTGGCATCCACCTTCCCCATAAGGCTGTGCAGCTCATGCAAAGTCAGGGGACCTAAGGAGATCAATATTCCAACGCTTTTCCATTTCTCCCCCTTTTAATCTGGCCAAAATTTGCTTTCCTAAGCTCATTGAGGCATCTTTATGATGATGACCTCAAATTCTTTTTCAGGTAATTAATATACTTCCATTTCTTTAGGGTCATTTTCTAAAGAGTTGTTACTTTGAGCTATGTTTCCCGTTTCTTCATGTCCTTTGTAAGTTTAGGTTGGGATCCACACATTTGACAAAACAGCCAGTCTCTCAAACTTTTTGGACTGGTTTTGTACAGGGAAAGAACCAGTCTTGAGCTGAAGAATAGAGTAATTGAAAAGTCACTCGCAGGGTTCAGAACAGATCTGATCAAGTGGAAGAAAGAACCAGAAAACTTGAAGACAAGTCCTTTGAAATTATCGTCAGAGGAAAAACAATGCATGAATAAGAGAAGTGCATGTTTGGGATGAGAATGTTATCTTAGTACTCGGTTACCTGGAATTAGTCCCTGCATATCTGAACAAAGCAAGGGCTTAATCCATTACTGGGATTTATGTATTACTTTGAAGCCACACTCATTGTTAGAGCATCACAAGCTAAATCCTTACAGCACACTTTACTTCAACTGAAGCCAAACTGTAATTTAAAATATAAAATGTTAAAATATCATATTCAAAACAGAAATAGTTTTATTAAACCATCATGGTAGACATAGTTTATTCTAATTTCCTTTTTTTTTTTTTAAGATTTTATTTATTTATTCATGAGAGACAGAGAGAGAGGCAGAGGCAGAGGGAGAAGCAGGCTCCCCACAGAGCAGGGATCCTGATGCAGGACTTGATCCCAGAACCCTGGGATCATGACCTGAGCTGAAGGCAGACACTTAACCATCTGAGCCTCCCAGGCACCCATTTATTTCCATTTCTATAAAAAATAATGTTTATACATGCATGCTTGCACACATACATATCCTTGCATGTATATGTAGTGAGGAGGATGAAGGGTCTGGGTAGGTTTCTATTGCTTGTCTCTTTGTATTATTGTTTTTTTTAATTATATGCATCCAGATTGGAAAGGAAGAAGTAAAATTATCTCTGTTTGCAGATGACATAATCTTACATGTAGAAAATCCTAAAGATCTCTCTCTCTCTCTCTTGCTCTCTCTCCTACGTACACACACACACCTGTTAGAAGTAACAAATGAATTCGGTAGAGTAGTAGGACATGAAACAAACACGCAAAAATCAATCGTCTTTCTAGATACTGAACAATCTCAAAAGGAAATTAAGAAAACAATCCCATTTACAATAACATTAAAAAGAATAAACTACCGATGAATAAATGTAACCAAGGAAGAAAAAAGTCATGCACTGAAAACTATGAAACAATGCTGAAAAAAGTTAAATAAGGTATAAATAAATGAGAAGACATCCCTAGTTCATGCAATGATTAATATTGTTAAATTGTCCACATTTGGATTGCCTCACTGAGTGGCTCGGTCGGTTAAGCGTCTGACTCTTGATTTCGGCTCAGGTCATGAGATCAAGCCCAGGGTCAGGTTCCCTGCTTGGCAAGGAGTCTGCTTGAGATTTTTCTCTCTCCCTCTCCTTCTGCTCCTCCAAGCCCTGTGCTCACACACATACATTCTCTCTCTTAAAATAAATACATAAATCTTAAAAAATAAGTAAATAAGATCAAGTTTCCATACTACTTAAAGTTACCTACAGATTCAATGCAATCTCTTTCAAAATCCCGATGCATTATTTGTAGGCATAAAAAGGCCATCCTACAATTCATATGGAACCACAAAGGACCTTGAATACGTAGTCAAATGATCTTGAGAAAGAACGAAACTGAAGGCTCCACCCTTCCTGAACTTCAAAACATATTACAAAGCTACAGTAACCAAAACAGGATGGTACCGGCACAAAGACAGACATACAGACCGACGGAAAAAAATAAGGAACTCAGAAATAAACTGCTGCATCTATGCCAGGAACCCACAACGGGGAAAGGAGAGTTTCTTCAACAAACGGAGTTGGGAAACTGGATATCCACATGTGAACGTATGTAGTTGGGCCCTCATCTTACATAAATATCGACTCAAAATTGATTAAAGACTTAAATGACTGTCTTCAGAGTATAAACTCCTAAAGAAGACATAGAAGAAAAAGAACGTCGTAACACTGGCCTTGGCAATGATTTATCGGATATGGCACAAAAGCACAGGCAACAACATTGAAAATTTGACAAAATAACAACAACAACAAAAAACTTCTGTGCAGCAAAGAAAACAATCAACAGAGCAAAGAGCAACCTAAGGAATGGGTGAAAATATGTGCAAACCACATATCCGATAAGGGCTTCATATCCAAAATATATACGGAATCTTACAACTCGATAGCTAAAAAGCAACCCAATTAAAAATAATGAGCAAAAGACCTGAAAAGACATTTTCCCGAAGACCTAGAAATTACTAACAGGTATATAAAAAGTTCCTAAACATCACTAATCCTCAGGGCAGTGCAAATCAAAACCACAATGAGATATCACCTCTCCCATGTTAGGATGGCCATGATTTTAAAGAAAAACAAAACAAAACAAAAAACGAAAAACCAGAAGGGAAACTGGAAGCTTTGTGAATTGTTGGCAGGAATGTAAATTGGTATAGCCACTATGGAAAACAGGACGGAGGTTCCTCGAAAAATTAAAAATAGAACTACCACGTGATCAAGCAGTCTCACTTCTGAGTATACCATATATCTAAATATATATAAAAACAGGATCTCAAAAAGATACGTGTACACCCATGTCCATAGCAGCATTACTCACAACAGCCAAGATATGGAGACAAACAAAATGGCCATGGATAAATAAAGAAAGAAATATGGTATATGCATACTATAGAACATTACTCAGCCATAAAAAAGAAGGAAATTTTATCATGTGTGACAACATGGATGAACCTGGAGGACATCATGCTACATGAAATAAGCTGGTCATAGAGGGACAAATACGGCATGATTCCACTCATACAAGGTACCCACAGTGGGGAAAATCAGAAGCAGAAACTTGAATGGTGCTTGCCAGGGGAGAGGGAGAGGGGGAAACCAGAAGTGGCTCTTCAATGGGCACAGGGTTTCAATCATATAAGGTAAAAAAGTTCTAGAGATCTGCTGTACAACAGTGGGCATATAGTTAACAATACTGTACTGTATACTTAAAAAGTTATTCAGACAGTAGATTTTACGCTTTGTGTTTTTTACCACATTAAAAAAAAATTCTGTAGCAAAAAGTAGTTAGAACTTAGGAACATTATATTCTTTCCATTGTATTTCTTTTTAAATGCTAATTCCTGTTGATGGCCAGAAATACTGGTCTCCTACTGAGGGTAGTAAGAAAATCTGCTCTTATGGTGAATTTACTTAAATAGAGAAGTGAGCTGATGGAAAGCAAAAGATTAAGTAAACATGAATAGAGGTGTTACTGTGACAACAAGCATTAATGAGTAAATGACAAATGACTGAAAATTAAGAAAAATACCGTAAACCTACCACTATTGATCTAATCCTAGTATGAAACTGAGTTTCATTTCATCTCATTTTCTATTGAGTCAATAGTGCAGGGGAATCAATTGACCTAAAGGTCCTAGAGTCACCCAGAATGGCTCCCACTGGCTTGGCAGAAGCATGACAACAGACTGTGACAGAAACTTGGTAAAGGCTTGGTTCCAACTTGAAATCCCAAAGGTCACCCTTCTGAAAAGCATCACCTGTTTTCATTTTGCCATTTTTGCCCATGTCATGGTTGCATTTCCTGAGTGAGAAAGACAATAAAGTATTTCAAGCCTCATGACCAACATCTGAAATATCTCTGAGAAATATGATTTAAAGGACGAAAGAACTATTCCAAAGAGAGGTCTAAAGGCAGGTCCAGATACTTTTTCATCTCTAATAGAGGAGTCTGGAAAGCAGAAAAGAAGTTGAATTTTGTGGTTAGAAATGGTATATAAATAGACTTGAAATATTTTTACCTATTCTTTTATATACTCTCCACGCTAAAACAATAGCAGATCCCAAGTTAGACAATTAAAATAACCTCTATTTGGGGGGCTGCTACCAGTCTGATTACCTTTTCAAATTAACTTGTGACTTCTCAGTTTTAACCTCGCTTTTCATTTACTAGAATATATTTAAGCTTACTGACTCAAGAGATTTTTCTCTTGAAACGAAGCTAAAAAACAGGTAGCTCTCAAAAAAGGCTGGAAATATCTATAGAGCTTACTGAAAGTCAATGTTAGGACCTTTGAAATGCTTGATTTTTCTCTAGAAACTGTATGTTTACTTTCAAGAGCCCTGCTTAGTGTCAGGCTTAATCTGATTTTGCACATCCTGGGGCCATTTCTTTCTGAGAAAATTATCATGGAGTAATTAAAAATTCAGAGAAGATAGTGGCTCCTTAAAAATTCTGCTGGTAAAAGATAACACTAAATGGGGAGTTCTCTGATGCATGAAGTGTGCTTCTAAGCATGGAGGTTGGAACAGATCAGGCAATGATAAGACTTGGCAAAATAATTCTATCTGTAGGATTTGGAGGAATTTAAAATAAGACCAAAGGTAAAATCTGCCCCTTGTAGTAATCTCCATTTTCTACCAATTACGGAAGTGTTTTTTCATAAGCATCCATTCTCCCCCAGGCCTTCTGATTCTTTGATAATGAGTTTGGACTTGGCCATGCAACTGGCTTTGGCCAAAAGAACATGACCCGATAGGCCATCTCCAAGAAGATGCTTTAAATGCATGCATCATTAGATCAATTCTACCCTCCTTGAGCTTCAACCTTCCACTACGAGCATAATGTTCCCCACCTTCCTGGATCTCTGAATATACAGACAGATGGACCTCATCTGTCTGTACATTCAGACAGATGGATGGATCTCAACCAAGTGAAATTAATCCAGCTGTGCTCAGTCCACCCACAGCCAATAGACCCCTCCTGTAACAAGGGCAAGAGGTAAAGACGTGCAGCTATAGGCTACTAAAGTTTTGGAATGGTTGCCACAGCAGAAGTTGGTTAATAGACCCTCTGTTCGATTTTCTTTTGGACAGGAATTTTCATAGAGATTTCCTCTCAAATCTCACTGTACAATAATGTTGCTTTTTGAACAAGGCAGACCAGATTGCCTAGTCCAATACATAATGATCAACTAGGACACTGGTTATCAGTTTTACTTAGTAGTCAAATCAGTTTGTTTGTTTTTTTAATTTTCAGAAGATATCTTGCACAGCGTCCTGAAGTAAAAATAAAGTCTTTGGAAAAGTAAAAATGAAAGAAGATGGGATCGGGAGGGAGACAAACCAAAAGAGACTCTTAATGTCATAAAACAAACTGAGGGGGATGGGGGGAAGAGGGGTTGGGAGAGGGTGGTGGGGTTACATTATATGTTTAAATAAAGCTTAAATAAAGTAAAAAAAAAAAGTCTTTGTTAAATTAAAAGAAGACAATCTGAACTAAACTCATCTTTCCTACTTGGACCTTAAAGTGTTGAAGAAAACTCAGCTTCTCAAAAACCGCTTTTTGTGGGTACATATGGTACCACGCTTTATAACTTGGGCTGCTGCTCTGGGCAATTCTGCTTGAAACACTCAGAGCAGGAATTTATGTACCAGTCCTGTGGATCAGACATACACAGTAAAGGAATGAAATCTTGAGAAGACAGCCCAGCACATCTTTACGTGCCTACACACCTGTGTAACCACCACGCACCCCGACTCATGAAAAGCATTTTAGTCACTATCACCACTTCCTGGGGCAGGGCTGCTCACAAATAAGATCACAACTTTGATCTCTATCATGGGTGGTTAGTTCTTTTAAAAAGCTTTTTATAAATGGAATAATTGCATATGTATTTTTCCGTGTCTACATCCTTTCACCCAACCTCACCTCTGTGAGGTCCTTCCAGGTTGTCTCAGATATGAGAGGTTATGTGGTATTCCACTTTGTGAACGACCATTTGGTTTTTACATTTTGGCTTGCCTTCATTTTAGATGTAGCTCTGGTAGAAATGTACAAGTGATTTTAAGAAACATACAGTTGGAATATTACATTTTTATCTAATCTAATCCACTGTCTCTTGGTACAGCTGTTAAAGTAATTTAAATTAGTTCCTATGATTGACATTTTGAGAATTAGCTCAGTCCTTTTTTATGCTGTTTTTAAAAGATTTTATGTATTTATTTGTTTGTTTATTTAAAGACGAATGGGGGAGGGGCAGAGGGAGAGGAAGACAGAGCATCTCAAGCAGACTCTGCGCTAGGTGCACAGCCCAACATGGGGTTCCATCTCATGACCCTGAGATCCTGAGTTGAGCTGAGATCAAGAGTTAGACACTTAGCTGACTGAGCCACCCAGTAGCCCCAGTCTTTTTTTTATTCTTTCTCATCCATTTATTTGTTTTTTATTTATTTAAGATTTCACTTATTTATGACAGAGAGAGGTAGTGAGAGAGGGAACACAGGCATAGGGGAGTGGGATAGGGAGAAGCAGGCTCCCCTCTAGGCAGGGAGCCCAATATGGGGTTCAATCCCAGGACTCTGAGATCATGACCTGAGCAGAAGGCAGATGCTTAATGACTGAGCTACCCAGGTGCCCCTTATGTTTTGTTTTTTAAAAACAAAAATTTTATCTTTTGCCCTTTGCTTTTTGCTTAGTGAATTTTTTTTTTAAAGATTTTATTTATTTATTTGACAGACAGAGATCACAAGTAGGCAGAGAGGCAGGCAGAGAGAGAGGGAGAAGCAGGCTCCCCGCTGAGCAGAGAGCCCCATGTGGGGCTCGATCCCAGGACCCTGGGATCATGACCTGAGCCGAAGGCAGAGGCTTTAACCCACTGAGCCACCCAGGCGCCCCTGCTTAGTGAATTTTAAGTTCATCATTTTCTTTTCCAAAATTTCACTGTGAATATTTCCAACACTGAAAAGCTCAAAGAATAATACCATGGGCTCCATCACCTAGAATTCACAATTATCAGCATTTTGCCACCTTTACTTAGTTTGCTTCATCTCTCTTTACATTTAAATATGTGAGGGTGTGTGTGTGTGTGTGTGTG
>ML102517.1:10597-59993 GCA_003697995.1 Taxidea taxus jeffersonii | reverse complement strand
GCCGCGGGCTCCCCGGCGCGGCTCCCGGCGCGGCTCCCGGCGCGGCTCCCGCACGCCCAGGCAGCGAGCGCGGCGCGGGGCGAGCGCCACCCGGCCGCAGAGCCCGCCGCGCGGGGGAGCTCGGCCGCCGCCGCCTCCTCCCCGCCGCCCGCCGCCCTCCGCCCCGGGGCTTCCGAAGTTTCTGGGTCACGTGCCGGCCCCGGGGTCGCGCCTGGGAACAAAGTACGCCGGGGCGGAGGGTGCGGGGGAGGCGGCCGAGCGGGCTGCGGGGGCCCGCGGGCTGCTCCCAGGGAGGCCAGCGTCCGGGAACCCAGGGAGTGGGGGCTCGGGCAGGGGGAGGCGGTGAACGCAGGTGGCTGTGGCCAGCCTGAACCGGGACAGGGACAGACAGACCCAGAGGGGGACCTGTGGGGACTTGGCATAAACTGTCCGCGGACTTCGCCTGGCAGGTCCTCTGGGCAAAGGTGTTGGCTTCTGCTGGGCCCCCCATGCCCCCGGCTGCTTCCCTTCTGGGCAACGCAAGGACACCAGAGGCTCGGAGGTAGGAGGGAGACCCGCACTGTGACCTTCTGTGAAAACACTGTGGGGCATAGTAAGGGAATGTGGCTCTTTAACCGAAAATACGTAAAACTCGAAATAAACAAGTCTATCACTTACGTGTGTCCGACTCTTAATCACAGTCGGCCTTTTGGCTAAGATCACATGCATGTGTCCAATACTTTACAGTGTGCAGGATGCATGCACATGGATTGTTTCCATTTTTTTAATTTTTAATTTTTTAATTTCTTATGCACCACACCCAGTGCTCCATGCAAAACGTGCCCTCCATAATACCCACCACCAGGCTGGCCCAACTTCCCACCCCCTGCCCCTTCAAAACCCTCAGATTGTTTTTCAGAGTCCATGCCTCCCCCTCCAGTTTCCCTCAACTCCCTTCTCCTATCCATCTCCGCATGTCCTCTGTGTTATTTCTTATGCTCCACAAATAAGTGAAACCATATGATAATTGACTCTCTGCTCGACCTATTTCACTCAGCATAACCTCCTCCAGTCCCACCCATGTTGATACAAAAGTTGGGTATTCATCCTTTCTGATGGAGGCATCATACTCCATTGTATGTATGGACCACATCTCCTTATCCATTCGTCTGTTGAAGGGCATCTTGGTTCTTTCCACAGTTTGGTGACCATGGCCGTTGCTGCTATGAACATTGGGGGTACAGATGGCCCTTCTTTTCACTACATCTATATATTTGGGGTAAATACCCAGTAGTGCAATTGCAGGGTCATAGGGAATCTCTATTTTTAATTTCTTTTTTTTTTTAGTTTTTTTTTTTTTAAGATTTTATTTATTTATTTGACAGACAGAAATCACAAGTAGGCAGAGAAGTAGGCAGAGAGAGGGGGGAAGCAGGCTCCCCGCTGAGCAGAGAGCCCGATGTGGGACTCGATCCCAGGACCCCGGGATCATGACCTGAGCCGAAGGCAGAGGCTTTTAACCCACTGAGCCACCCAGGCGTCCCTCTATTTTTAATTTCTTAAGGAATCTCCACACTGTTCTCCAAATTGGCTGCACCAATTTGCATTCCCACCAACAGTGTAAGAGGGTTTCCCCTTTCTCCACATTCTCTCCGACACACCTTGTTTCCTGTCTTGCTAATTTTGGCCATTCTAACTGGTGTAAGCTGGTATCTCGATGTGGTTTTGATTTGAATCTCCCTGATGGCTAGTGATGATGAACATTTTTTCATGTGTCTGTTAGCCATTTGTATGTCTTCATTGGAGAAGTGTCAGTTCATGTCTTCTGCCCATTTTTTGACATGATTATCTGTTTTGTGTGTGTTGAGTTTGAGAAGTTCTTTATAGATCCTGGATATCAGCCTTTTGTCCATACTGTCATTTGCAAATATCTTCTCCCATTCCGTGGGTTGCCTCTTTGTTTTGTTGACTGTTTCCTTTGCTGTGCAGAAGCTTTTGATCTTGATGAAGTCCCAAAGTTCATTTTCAGTTTTGTTTCCTTTGCCTTTGGAGACATATCTTGAAAGAAATTTCTGTGGCTGATATCGAAGGGGTTACTGCCTATGTTCTCCTCTAGGATTCTGATGGATTCCTGTCTCACGTTGAGGTCTTTTATCCATTTCGAGTTTATCTTTGTGTACGGTGTAAGAGAATGGTCGAGTTTCACTCTTCTACATAGACCTGTCCAATTTTCCCAGCACTATCTATTGAAGAGATTGTTTCCATTTTTAAACGCATCTGTCACACGTATGTAGGAAAGGAGTCTGAATGGACATGTTAAGAGACGAGTGAGCAGAAACTTACGCTTTGGTTGACAAGTCTGTCTTAAGCATCTACTAGGTGCTAAGAACCAAAGTACAGTGTAAATATAGCAGACCTCCTGCCCTTCCAGAGCTTCATCTTGTCCAGGAGAGGGAGGAAGGTTAGGCTATTAAATACATGTTGGTAGTAAAATGGAGCAAAGGTGATGATCGAGACGTAGAGAAAGTACCCTCAGAACACAGTGGAAGGAGCAATCTAGGGACAGGGTGCTGTACCACAAAAAAGAAATGGTAACATCTTCCGTGGCATTTGTAGAATGGGGAAGATTTGGACTACAGAGATTGGAGGTGGAAAGGGGGCAGGATCGGGAATTCTGGAGAGAGAAAAGAAAGGAGACAAGGCAGAAAGGTATAAAATTGCCTCAGAAACAGAGTAGTTCTAGGCATGAGGAGAATTCCTAGAGAGAAAGACTACACACTTGAGAGCAAATTTATATGTGAAACAGAGATGAGATGTGACCATTAGAAATGGTGAGAAAAGACTCTGGACACTGATCTTTTATGACTGCTTGACATCTGAATTCCCTTCTTAATGAGACAGGGAAACTAAAAGGACTGACGAAGGGCTGCATTTTTGCTCCTTTTCCTGCCTTTATTCTTGCTAGGACCCACATCCCGACCTTACACTGTCTTACAGTATGGATAACGTCCTCCTTGTGCAGGTCAAGGAGTTCATGATTTCTTTGGAGACTTCTTGCGCCATATTTCACATCTCTGGAGTGGCTGGGTGAGGTTGTCATGTAGATCACTAATTCCAGCCATTTTGAAGCCAAGACTTATGCTCTAGGGCCCAAGTAACCTATGGAGGACACTTGAGCACTAATCCTGTTTTGACTGGTTCCTGGCTATATGAGAGTACATGTACACCAGACCACAATCCTCAATAAAATACTCAGACCCCAAGCAAAGACAAGACTCATTCTCCTTTTCCTTCCTGAGTCCCCTCAGATGCTCTGTCAGTATCTACTCTCTCTGTCATCAGTAAACCCTGTTCTCATTTCCTCTCTGCTCACGTTTGATTTTTATCCTATCCTGCACAAAGCCAAGGACCCTCTTAGCTGGTCCTGTGGGACCACCTCTGGGTCCTCAGACTCAGCCTGCCTACATCATTATTTTTTAGAAACTCTAACCTTGGAGGCCACAGAATCTAAAACAACCTCCCCAAACACCCCAGCTGAGGTACTGGCCCAGGCCACAGGCATGGCCAGGGACCCTCTCACTGTGGGGCACTCAGTGTTCGGAAGCAGCTGGGACAGAGGTCAGGCCACCAGATTGCTCTGAGGTGCGATTTTGGCTGTGGTCTTGCACGTACAGATCTCTCCGCATTCCAGCCCATTTTTCTGCACC
This sequence comes from Taxidea taxus jeffersonii, assembly GCA_003697995.1. NCBI lineage: Eukaryota > Metazoa > Chordata > Mammalia > Carnivora > Mustelidae > Taxidea > Taxidea taxus. The sequence continues at coordinate 56,307 of ML102517.1, read as the reverse complement.
CGGTTCTCCAGCCTTCCTGGCATTTCTGTGGGCCACCCAATATCCTTTCATAAATTCCCTCTCTGTGTGTTTTGGCCGGAGATGATTTCTGATACTTGCAATTAAGAACCCTGAATAATACGCTTTGTGAGAGAGATTTGGAGGACTCTTTCCGTTCATAAAGAAAAAAAATAAAATAAAAATAGAAAGTAAGAGTAAAAGAGGTATCAAACGTTCCCTATTAGGTTCTCAGCACAGTCCTAGGTGTTTTACAAGCCTTAATTAACTTCTCTAAGATTAGGTAGCTAGTAAATGGCAGAGGTAGGATTTGAAATGAAATCTTTTGATACTAACGCATACGCCCTTGCACCATAAAAGGAACGCCTAGACCAGAGAGTCGATGGGATGACGTATTTGTATTGCTCTGGCATTTATTGTATGTGTGCGTGTGACTGTGTGTGCATGGGCAGGTGCACATCATGCCCAAAAGTATGAGCCATGTTTAGTGTCTAAGCCTACAGAACAACAGTCTTTTATGCAACTTGCGAGAGTTGAGAAATTGGGAACGGGAGAGGGACTAAGCAAAGAGAACCTGCAAGGGTACGGGAAGTGGAAAGTGAGTGCCCACTGGAGAAGTGAGATTTAGATGTGTGCTCTAAGTATGCGCCTGTGTGCACGTCAACATGGTTTCAAGAGATGGGGGGAGGCGGGGGGACTTGTGCTAGAGTGAGTCATAGAACCCCGGGGCCTTGTCCACCAACCCGGGCATTTGTTTTCTGTGTATCGCTCTGCATGTCCACCTTCCAGCTGGAGAAGAGCAGTTGGTCTAGCCTGTATCTTCTGGAGTGGCTGGGGCTCCCAGCCATGCCAAGGAGGTGCCAAACCGGAAATCACAGTGCGTGTCCCTCCCAAATGCATCATTACTACTGAGCTGATGGAAGGTTAAAAGCAACTTTGAGGGTACACCTAGGGATTCAAAACATGCAGCCTGAGGGATGGTAATAGAAAAAAAGCAGAACAATGGTATTATTTTCCTGCAGGGTTGATGGTAGAGGTACCCGTACGACATCAGAATCCTGGTGTTCGTCCATGTGGTTTTTGAACTTTCAGCATCAAAATCACATTAAAGTGTTTGCTTAAAATGCAGATTCCCTGGTTCTTGTAAAAAACTAAGATCAGAGAGGTGCCTGGGTGGCCCAGTTGGTTAAAGCCTCTGCCTTCGGCTCAGGTCATGATCCCAGGGTCCTGGGATTGACCCCGCAATGGGCTCTCTGCGCAGCGGGGAGCCTGCTCCCCCCCCCCCCACTGCCTGCCTCTCTGCCTGCTTGTGATCTCTGTCTGTCAAATAAATAAATAAAATCTTTTAAAAACAAAACTAAGATCAGAAACTCTGGGTGGGGCCTAAAAATTCTCCATCTTAACAGCACTTCTGAAGCACTCTAGGGTTTAAGAGGTACTACCTAATTATTTTTATTGTTTCCCCAGGGAACTGTTGTTGCTGCTTGCAAATGAGCTCAGATTCAGATCTGGAAATGCTCTGATTATCCATTTCTCCTGGCCAGATAGGACAGGACCCCCAGCAGAGATCAGTTTTTCCCAGCCCTGGCAGGATCTGAAGCCCCAATACTTCAAACTCTCTCCTGCAACCAGAGACGTACAGGTCAGAACACCGGCCTGAACGGGACCAGAGCAGGACTCGAAGGAAGCCATAGCGAATCCTGTGTCATGGGGATACGGCGGGGAGTGGACTCGCCAATGGCTGTAGTAAGGCTGCCCACTTTAGAACAGAATTAGGACAGGGGCGCCTGGGTGGCTCAGTGGGTTAAAGCCTCTGCCTTCGGCTCAGGTCATGATCTCAGGGTCCTTCGATCGAGCCCCGCGTCGGGCTCTCTGCTCTGTAGGGAGCCTGCTTCCTCCTCTCTCTCTGCCTGCCTCTCTGCCTACTTGTGATCCCTGTCAAATAAATAAATAAAAATAAAAAGAACAGAATTAGGACATGAAGAGAAGTGAACCACCACAAGGAGACATGCTGGTAGCTGATAGCAACCCCACTGTTATAAATATAATTCAGCTGAATCCTCTTTAAAACATGATTTCCTTGCAGGCACCCAGGCATGCATGTACGTGAATTCTGCTTAACATAGGTCTTTTTAAAGCGCACAGATAACACCACATTTCTACTTCTCCTCTCTGATCTTGACTTCCAGGAAGAATCTATGAGGTGTGACTTGGAAATAGATACCATGTTTCTGATCTAAGTTTTGTTCAGCTTTCCTTCCCTTGTGCTACTTTTCAGGTTTGCTATCTTCCCCCATCTCCCATATCTTCCAAACCACCTTCAGTGACTTACAAGTTTTTAAAAATCCAAACTGAAGCAAAGAACTGAAAAAAATTGGAGATTCTAGGTGCCCTATACTGGAAACTAGAAACATTTTCAATCTGGAAGCCCTTTCAGATTGAGGAATAAATTGTTTCATTAAGAAAATGCTTTAAAGAAAGGAAATGCAAATGTGGAGTGCAAGAGCCAAAAAATTTAAAAAGCTGTACTGCCAAGAACAGTGGTAAGTATATAATAAGTAAAAGATCGGGAAAAATGTGCTGAAAATTCCATGTACTTGAAGCAGATTTAACCCAAAGGCCTGCTGTCTCAAGCTTCAAAGCAGTGACAGTGGTGTAGGGAGCTCTGAATTAGATGGTGTCTGCCTGCCCCATCCGGAGGCCAGAACCCACTGACAGTGGGCAGCCTCCACCTGAGTTAGTTTTCCAATGACAATTTCCCTGCAGAGGACAATTTCCAAGGACAATGCACAGAAAAAAGAGCAGAACATAAAACTGTATTACAGCATGGTCCAAAATATGGGAAATGCAGTTAAAAGAGTCGATGGAAACAACAGAAGACTAAGAATGATTATCTCTGGGTAGGACTGTCATTCACTTCTATCTGCTACCAATTTTTCTAGACCCTCTAATGTTTATACAACATAGAAAAAGTTGCTAGACAAAAGATACAACTGTGCCACAATTTTCTGTTTCTGGGACATCCCTGGAGGAAGGAGAAAGGCACAAAGAAGAAGTGACAGGTGTTTTGTCAGGTCTGTATCTTTAGCCAGATACAAAGCCTCCAAATGTACACCTGCTCTCATTCTATCTCAATCCTAAGCAGTTAATCAAGTTAATTATGAGCAGTCAAGGCCCTGGGAGCCCTTACTGACTGAGAGTTCAACTGTAATTTCTTTGTGAGTTACAGAGCCAAAGATGAAGTAAGCTTGCTTCTCTTTCATGAGCCCTTTCTCTGGTTTTTGCTTTTGTTTCTTTTTGTTGTTGTTGTTGTTTTTGTTTGTTTGTTGTTGTGTTGGGTTTTTTTTAGGATTTACTTATTTATTTAAGAGAGAGAGAGAGTGAGAGCGCATGCAGGAGTAAGGGGAAGAGGCAGAGGGAGAGAGAGGCTTTAAGCAAACTCTGTGCTGAGTGCAGAGCCCAACTTGGGACCTATCCCTGGACCCCAAGATCGCCACCTGAGCCAAAACCAAGAGTTGGACTCAACCAACTGCACCACCCAGGCGCCCCCTTTTGTTTCTTTTTGCTTCGATGTTAGTGTCCTTTAAAGACCTGAACAACATTAACAGTCCCCCAAATCAGCAGCAAGAGACCATTTTAGTGATGGAGCAGTATCCTTTAGCCCAAAGAGGGTAAGATGAAAGAGGGCCTGTCTTCCTGTATTTTTTTTTAAGGCCTTGATAATTAAGCCAGAGGGTTGCTTCTCAGCCCTAAACATTCTCCTAGAGCTCTTCTTCCTTGGCACAGGTCAAAGTTGGGACCTAAGAGAGGGAAGTGAGCCAGAAGATGTATGTCATCTGATGACCTCAGCCCCGGAGAACAGGCAGGGAAGGGAGCTAGAATGAGAGAGCTGGAACACTGAGCATAAAAGGAAACAGCTCAAACAAAAGAGGGGTCATTTGTGGGCTCTCAAAAGCTAGTGTTAAAGAACAGCAGCCCTGACCTTTGTGTTGGCGTTGTTCCCTGAAGCTCTCTCATAGAACTGTTAATATCATACTCCCACCCCAGTTCTCAGTGGGGCCTTAGACACTGAGAGGAGCCATGTAGATTTTTGTCTAATTAGTCGCAAACTGCTTTAGGTTCTTCTTCCCTTTTCCTTATCTTTTCTTCTCTCCTCCCTGAATTCATTCATTTAGTCCATACACATTTATTGAGCACCTACTGTATTCTAGATACCATGCTATCTAGAGATTGAAGGTGAAAGGAGTTTAAAGATGAATGAGTCACAGCCCCTTATGTCAAAGAGTTTACAGTTGAGATGTAGCAATGTGTGTGTGTTGGGGTGGGGAAGAGACAGACATATGGTCTTTAACTGTGAGGGTGTGACAGGACTTATTTTAGGACAAATGCCAGGTATGGTGGTGGAACAAAGAGAGGGGGGTCAATTACTCACTAGGAGTGCTGGTCAGAGATCTTCAAGGAAAGGTCTTCCTTGAGCTAAGTCTCAAACATGATCTGGGCAGAATTTCTAAAAGCAGAAATGGAGCAGGAGGTCATGCAGACAAAAGCAACAGGCACAGCGCAGAAGAGGGTCTGCTGCCTGTAACGTGGTTTTACAAAGGGCAGCGTCAGCAATAGGGCCAGAAAGGGAGGCTGAGGTCAGACAAAGGAGAGCCAGGCTACCAGGTCTGAACTCAATTCCACATGCTATGGACCACACAAGGATTTCTCAGAGAAGAACAAGATTAGACCTGTGTTTCAGCCAAGTTATTCTGGCCACAGGGTGTAGGATGGATTCATGGGAAGAGAGACAACCATTTCCATGTGAGAGCTCATTACAAGAGCCCAAAAAGGAACGAGCACCAAAACTAGGCTACAGGGGAGCAGAAATGGGAAGTAAACATTAAATGGGAGAGACATGGCAGGGAGACACAAGGTAGAATCTGCATGGCCTGAGTGAGCAAGGCAGAGGAATCAGCTAGGCTTCGGGTGGAGTTACTTGAATATGGTTGCGTACTCAGGCAACATCTAGAGGTGATGAGGAACTTGGAAATCCCTCTTTTTGCTTTGGCAAAGCGTTATGTAATAAACACCCTTGATTATCGATAAAGAACAGCTTGGAATAAGAACGCTTAAGAAGCAGGGATTTCATAGAGGCCAGAGGCACTCATGGGCTGTGCAAGCTGGGGATGTCACTTTACTACTCTAAGCCTCAATTTCCTGTTCTGCAAAATGGGGATGATTCTATAATCTGTTTCACAAGACTGTCGTGAGGAGGAGAAAGGCGATGGCCCTCGTGCAGTGCTTAGCAGAGTCTGACGGTAGCTCTCAATGAACATGAGCTAGGATTACTATTATTATCAGTACAGGATACACACTGAACAATGTCAGGGCCTTAACTTAAATGAGCATCAAAAGAAAAACTAGCATTAGGAAAAATATTTTCCTAAAATGCCATGTGTTCTTGGTTTCATAACACTCGGTTGAAAATCTCTTCATACTTCATATTAAAAAAAATGGTAGATGTCCTCCAAGTCTTCAATGGCTTCTTCCCTATTTAGGTGAACTCTAAGTTTTTTACAATGGCCTTGTAATGCTGCATGGTTCGGCCCAAATTCCCTTTCCAAAACCTTTTCTGTTTTCTTACTTGCTTGTCTCACTGCACCCACAGACTTGCTTTGCTGTTCCTCACTCATACTTGACGTGGGCCCATCTTGGTGTCTCTGCCCTTGCTATTCCCTCTGCTTGGAATGCTCTTTGCCTGACATCTTCACAGTTTGCTTCCTCACTTCCTTCTACTGTTTGCTTAATTTCATTTCCTCAAGTAGGGCCTTTTCTGACCACCCTCAATTTCACCTTTAATCGGTCCCTATTCCCTTATCCTGTGTTATTTTTCTTCACTAGATTTATTGTCCAATAGTATGTTCAGACATCTTATTATATGCATAATTGTTTGTTTCTTTCTTGTTTGCATGCCTCACTATGTTATAAGCTTTGTAATGTTTAATGTGTTCTTGGCCCTAAAACTAAGCTTGGTACTCCATAGGCTTTCCATATATATTTATTGAATAAATGAGGCACTTCTTGTAAATACCCTCTTGTCTTGGTTTCCCTGGTTTTCTCCTTGCTTCTTCAGACATTCCTTTTTAGTCATCTTTGCTGGGTTTTCCTGTTCAGACTTCTAAATGCTGGTGTTCTCCAGGACTCCATCCTAGAAACTTTTTTCCTCTCTTCACTCTCAACCTAGGTGATCTATTTCATTTCTATGAATTTAAGCACCATCTTTATGTCCAAATTGCTTCCAAATTCTGTCTCTAGCCCAGAATACCAGATGTAGACCACGAACTGCCTACTTGACATCTCCACTTGATTGTATATAAGAGGCATTTCAAAATTAACATACCTATAACTAAATTCTTGATCACCGCCTGCCATTCACACCCCAGCCAAAACCTACCACCCCCTAGAATTTCCGAATAAGAAGATCAATCTGGGTGGAAAGAGGGAAAAACTGATCCATTTACATAGAACTTTACTGTAAGTAAGATTGATGAAAACATCAGTTGTATCAAAGAAGGAGAGGACGGGCGCCTGGGTGGCTCAGTGGGTTAAAGCCGCTGCCTTCGGCTCGGGTCATGATCCCAGGGTCGTGGGATCGAGCCCCGCATCGGGCTCTCTGCTCTGCGGACAGCCTGCTTCCTCCTCTCTCTCTCTGCCTCTCTGCCTACTTGTGATCTTTGTCTGTCAAATAAATAAATAAAATCTTTAAAAAAAAAAAAAGAAGGAGAGGAGCAGGTAATAGAAATTATGAGGAGCATTGGACCCTCTTTGGTACCAGCACTGTCCTCCCTCCCCCAGTTCTTGCTATTGCTAGACATGACTTGCCGCTGGGTTACTCAAGCCAAAACCCTAGGATTCCTCCCCTTCTTTCACTTCTACATCTAATCCATCAATTAATTCTTTTTCCCCAAAGTATAATTTGAAGCCATCATCTCCTCTTCATTTCTCCTGCTTCTTTTCTGTTCTAGGTCACCATCACCTCTCACATGGACTACTGAAGGGACCTCCTAACTGGTCACCCTATGCCCACTCTTACTGCTTTGAACCTATTCTCCAAATGGTATGAAGACTGGTCTTCTTCAGCTATAAACCATATCATGACACTTTCTAAAAAATATCTCTCAATGACCACCCACGTACTTAGTAATACTTGAACCCTTGACACTGCCCTGTCCAAATTGCTGCTCATCACTCCATCCTCAGCATTAGTCTTCTCCACATGAGAGAACACACTACTGTAACACCAGCCAATCTTCTGTCTATTCTGATGATACACCAAACTATTTATAGTCTGAGACCATTACATATATTGTTCCCTCCATCTAGAATGCTCTTTTTTAATTCTTTACACAATTAGCTCTATTCTTTAGCACGCTTTCTTGTTTTAAATGGCATCTCCTCAGAAAGATTTGTTCTGATTACACATTGAAAAATTTAGCACTTAAATCTACATATTGTTTTAAAATGTCAAAATAAGGTAAAGCAATCTTGGCCAAGGTAGAATAATGACTTTATCCAGCATCTTAAAGAGCTAGAAGTTTGATCAAATATATAAAACAAGGTTTTCAGACACTGGACATCAGGAGCCGAGGTGACTAATCCCTGAAAGAACAGAGACAAACAAGGTGAGCCATGTGATTGCCCCAGGATGCTGTCTGGAGAGAGTGTCCAGAACGCAACAGGAGCAGTAACCTAGGTAGAGCCCTGTGGTCTCCCTGGGGTTGAGGAGATGGAGTTGGTGTCTAGGTAGGCCATGGTGACTAGAATTTGCAGGGCAGAGTACCAGAAAAGAGAGAACAGTAAAAAGAAAGAGCTCTGGAAATGTGCTAAGGATCTCCCTTCTGAATACTGATCTGTGCATGTGTGGGAGGAAACTACACAGTGCCAGAGAAAGAACAACCTGAAAGGATTAGAAGGAACAATCCTTGAAATTCACACAGAACTAGAAATAGTTTGTATTTCCATCAGCCAAAACGGAAAAACTTCCAAATTCGCGGGTTGTCAGGCAGAGTACTAAGAAGGGTATTATATCAGCAGAGGAAAAAATTAGCCCTAAAGATTGCTCTGAAACCAAATTATAAAGCATAAAAGCTAGGCTCAAAAAGAAGGAAAAACTATACTCCAACTGTTTCCATAACATAACTCTGTCCCAGAAAAAGCACAAGAATATTTATAAGAATACAAAAACATGCAGCATTCAGAAAGATAAAATTTACAATTGTCATCAAATCAAATTTTACCAAGCTTGCAACGAAGCAGTAAGGAGAAAAATCAATCAGTAGAACCAGACCCAGAAATGACACAGAGGATGGACTCAACAGATAAGGATAGTAAGAGTTATTGGAACTACTTCTTTGCCGGTTTGGATGCCTTTTATTTCTTTTTGTTGTCTGATCACTGAGGCTAGGACTTCTAGTACTATGTTGAACAACAGTGGTGAGAATGGACATCGGTGTTGTGTTCCTAACCTTGGGGGAAAAGCTTTCAGTTTTTCCCCATTGAGAATGAAATTCGCTGTGGGCTTTTCATAATGGCTTTTATGGTATTGAGGTATGTTCCCTCTATCCATGCACTCTGGAAGCATCTAATCAAGAAATGATGCTGTATTTTGTCAGATGCTTTTTCTGCATCTATTGAGAGGATATTATGGCTCTTGTCCTTTCTTTTATTACTGTAGTGTATCACATCGATTGATTTGCAGATGTTGAACCTTACAGCCCAGGAATACATCCCACTTGGGTGTCGTGAATAATCCTTTTCATGCATTGTTGGATCCTACTGGCTAGCATTTTGTTGAGAATTTTTGCATCTGTGCTCTGAAAATCTCCTTTTTGGTAGGGTCTTTGTCTGGTTTGGGGATCAAGGTAATGTTAACCTCTAAAATGAGTTTGGAAGTTTTCCTTCCATTTCTTTTTTTGAAACCACTTCAGAAGAATAGGTATTAGTTCTTTAAATGTTTGGTAGAATTCCCCTGGGAAGCCATCTGGCCCTGGACTCCTGTTTGTTGGGACACCTTTTTATTTTTTTTATTTTTTTTAAAAGATTTTATTTATTTATTTGACAGACAGAGATCACAAGTAGGCAGAGAGGCAGGCAGAGAGAGAGAGGAGGAAGCAGACTCAATGCTGAGCAGAGAGCCCGATGCGGGACTCGATCCCAGGACCTGAGATCGTGACCTGAGCCGAAGGCAGAGGCCTTAACCCATTGAGCCACCCAGGCGCCCCTGTTGGGACACCTTTTACGACTGCTTCAATTTCTTTGCCTGTTATGGGTCTGCTCAGGTTTTCTATGTCTTCCTGTTTCAGTTTTGGTAGTTTATAAGTTTCCAGGAATGCATCCATTTCTTCCAGATTGCCTAATTTGTTGGCATATAGTTGATCATATGTTCTTATAATTGTATTTTTTTGGTGTTGGTTGTGATCTCGCCTCTTTCATTCATGATTTTTAAAGTTTGGGTCCTTTCTCTTTTCTTTTTGGTGAGTCTGGCTAGGGGTTTATTAATCTTATTAATTATTTCAAGGAACCAGCTCCTAGTTTTGTTGGTCTGTTCTGTTCTTTTTTTTTCCCTATGTCATTGATTTCTGCCCTAATCTTTATTATTTCTCTTCTCCTACTGGATTTAAGCTTTATTTGGTGTTCTTTTTCCAGCTCCTTTCGATGTAATGTTAGGTTGTATATTTAAGACTTTTCCTGTTTCTTGAGAAAGGTCTGTATTGTAATATACTTCTCTCTTATGACCACCTTTAGTGCAGCCCAAACATTCTGAAATTTAATGTTTTCATTTTTATTTGCCTCTATGTATTTTTTTAAATTCTTAATTTCTTGGTTGACCTGTTCAGTCATAGTGATTTGAAGGGGCACATGCACCCCAATGTTTATAACAGCCATGTTCGCAATAGCCAAACTATGGAAAGAGGTTTAATGTCTATCAACTGATGAATGGATGAAGAAGGTTGGTGTATATATATGGTGAAATACTACACAGCCATCAAAAAGAATGAAATCTTGGGACGCCTGGGTGGCTCAGTTGGTTAAGCGGCTGCCTTCGGCTCAGGTCATGATCCCAGCGTCCTGGGATCGAGTCCCACATCGGGCTCCTTGCTCGGCAGGGAGCCTGCTTCTCCCTCTGCCTCTGCCTGCCTCTCTGTCTGCCTGTGCTCGCTGTCTCTCTCTCTCTCTCTAACTAATAAATGAATAAAATCTTTAAAAAAAAAAAATAAAAAAAAAAAAAAAAGAATGAAATCTTGCCATTTGCAATGATGTGGATGGAACTAGAGGGTGTTATGCCAAGGGAAATAAGTCAGTCAGAGAAAGATAAATGCCATTTGACTTCACTCATGTGGAATTTAAGAAATGAATCAGATGGACATAGGGAAAGAAAAGGAAAAATAAAAGAAGATGAAAATAGGGAGGCAAACCATAAGAGAAGCTGAACTCTGGGAAACAAACTGAGGGTTGCCGGAGGGGAGGTGGCTGGGGACATGGGATAATTGGGTGATGGGCATTAAGGAAGGCATTTGATGTAATGAACACTGGGTATTACATGCAACTGACGGATCACTAAATTCTACTAATAATACAGTATATGTTAGCTAAATTAAACTTAAAGAATAAAAAAACAAAGAAGATGCAGCGGAAACAAAAGCTCTCATAGTAGCTCCAAATATATATCAAGAATGAAACTAACAAAAAAATGACACAACCTTTATGAGGAAACCTATAAAATTTTATTCAAGGACATTATTTAAATTTAGCTTCTTATTGTACATTTTCTTCCTAACACATTAAAATTTGCCTTAAAAAAATATTCTTTGCAACTATAACCAGTGTAACTTAAGAATGGGGGAAACACAGAAAAGCAGTAACCGAAAAAAGCCCCTATTGGTTGATGCGCTTGTTCTGTCATCTTCCCCTCAAACTCTCCCCACTGGACTGTAAACTTCTGGCAGGAAAAGATCTTGTTAATCGTGCTTCTCACTCTGTCCCCCACCCAACACCTCACAGTGCTCGGCACAGAGTCGGCCTTTTACGGTTATAAAACCTGAAAGAACTTGAACCACTCTCTGGTCCTCTCTGCCTCTACCGGCTTTGACACGTATTACGCAATAATGTACAGGAACCGCGCCAGACCGTCCACGTGACGGCACCCCCGCCAACGCCTCATCCCAGCCAATCAGAACGCTTTGCACCTGTGACCACGCCCGCCCCTCCACCCCACCCCCACGGCCCCACGAGTCCGTCTCAGGCTGTTTTCCTCCCTGCGAGGCCAGTGCGGCTGCGCACCGCGCCCTGATTGGTCGAGAGCTGTAGGCCTTCGCGCGCAGGCGCCTGCCTCGGTTACTAAGGGCGGGAGCCCGGCGAGGGCGCCGGCGGCTTGTGGTGTCTCCGGCCACGTCGTCGAATCCTGGCCTCGCTCGCCATGCCAAACCGCAGGGCCAGCCGTAATGCCTACTATTTCTTTGTGCAGGAGAAGATCCCCGAGTTACGGAGGCGAGGCCTGCCTGTGGCTCGCGTAGCTGATGCCATCCCCTACTGCTCTGCTGACTGGGCGGTAAGACTCGGGGGAGTGGGGGGCTGGGGGGGCAGACCAGGCAGTTGGGCAAGTGGGAGGGCGAGGCGACAGGGAGGCCAGTGACGCCTTGGCCCCTGCTGGAGGGAAGGGAAGCCTCCCTGTTCCCGCTCTGGGGCAGACCATCGCTGGGACGCCTGTAATGCCTAGGCTCCTGCGTCTGGGGCCCGGGGCGCTCGGAACTCATTGCTGTTTCTCTCCTTTCTCAACCCCCTTAAATGTCCCCAAGCTTTTGAGGGAGGAAGAAAAGGAGAAATATGCAGAAATGGCTCGAGAGTGGAGAGCAGCCCAGGGAAGGGACGCTGGGCCTTCCGAGAGGCAGGTAAGTTGGCCCGAGCCGAGCAGCTCCCTGCCCGGCGCACAGGCGTGTTCGCTAGGTGCTGAGTGAGCGAGTGGGCGAATGCCAAGGTGGGCTGGGGGGTGGTTCAGTTTAGTGCAAAGAAGAATTTCTCTTTTCTTTTTTACCCCCTGGTGTTAGGATGCCTGTTAAAAAGCCAGCAGGTTCCCTAACTAGGGCACGTCTTGTTATTTGGTGGTGAAAGGCTGGGGGAATCCCTGTTAGGAAACCTGCAACCAGTAAGTCATGATCCATGATGAGTGTTGGTTTTAAGGTTTGTCCTAGATGAACTCTAGGGGTTCCCTCCGAGCTGTGTATGATTGACGACCCCCCCTTCTTTTAATGCTTAAAAGTAGCTTGGACCGTTCTCTCTCTTTTTTTTTTTTTTTAAAGATTTTATTTATTTATTTGTCAGAGAGCACAGGAGTGAGCACAGGCAGATAGAGTGGCAGGCAGAGGCAGAGGGAGAAGCAGGCTCACTGCTGAGCAAGGAGCCCGATGTGGGACTCGATCCCAGGACGCTGGGATCATGACCTGAGCCGAAGGCAGCTGCTTAACCAACTGAGCCACCCAGGCGTCCCCCGTTCTCTCTTTTTAAATGAACCTGGAACCAGGCACGCTGTTGTGATTAAAATGTTGAAATAACAAAATGAGCACATGCTGGTGAATGTTCATGTGCCTTATAGGTAGGAGTGGAATGAAGTTGATTTGGGTAAACTTACATGTAGTAGAAGGATAAAGTACTGAATCACAATTTTCTTGTTGATCGTATCGGGAAATTCAGTATAATTGCCGACTTCTCCCCCTCCCTCCGTGTTCTTTCCATTATTACATAGTAAAATTCTATTCTTTCTTTAAACTGTCAATGTTGGGTTGAAATTCAAGAGAGCTTTGCTTGCTTTTGGTTTGAGAGATTTTTATTTTGTAGGTGTATGTTTGGATAGAAGCTCTAATCAGTTGAACTGTACTTAGTTATACAGGGGAACCTTGCCTTTTTTTTTTTTTAAACTGTAATTTCTTATAAGACATTTCCCCTCAAAATGTAAGCTGTGTTGTATACGCACCTCATTGAGTCTTGTATACGTACCTCATTGGGTCAGCATGATTGGGTTGTTACCGTAAGTGAAAAACAATTTAGAGAACTTTGTCGCATGATGTCTTTTTGGCCACTGGGCTCAGTGACTCCGTGGAATTATTTTAGATTATAAATCTATAATCACATAGTCACTTATGTGACTCAGTGGGATTAATTTAGATTATCGGTAGTGGGCAAATGGTTTTCAGCAGTAGTTGAATTGGTTGTTTACCATTCACCTTTTTTTTTAAAGATTTTATTTATTTGTTAGAGAGAGCGAGCACAGGCAGAGTGACAGGCAAAGGCAGAGGGAGAAGCAGGCTCCCTGCTGAGCAAGGAGCCCGATGTGGGACTCGATCCCAGGACGCTGGGATCATGACCTGAGCCGAAGGCAGCTGCTTAACCAACTGAACCACCCAGGCGTCCCTACCACTCACCTTTTGATTCAGAATATTTATAGATTTTGCCCATTGGGCTCACTGGCCTATAGAGATTACCGAAGTAATCTGTGAACTGTTTTTCAGTTATTTTGCTAAATTTAAATATTTGCATAAAGTGCCCAGTAAGAGTTTGAGTATATGACAAATTATTTTCTTCCTCTTTTAGAAACCTGTGTCCACTCCACTGAGGCGGCCAGGCATGCTTGTACCAAGGCAGAATGTTTCACCCCCTGATATTTCAAATTTGTCTCTGAAAAGTGATCAAGGTAGAGTAATCCTAAAAGCAAAATGCTTAGATAAATGTGGGTGCTCAAGACACTGTGATGTAGCGATCAGTAATTATGTGTTCTGTTCATTTTGATCCTGCATTTCAGAATATTTGACTACAAGTGTTCAAATATGGTGGTGCTAAAGTTGTAAAAGATCACGTAATTTGCATTTGTTGAAATAACAGTGGAGAGATTTTGTTGTGTTTTATACAAAAATCTGGCCTCCTGGTTAATAACCACGTTTTATGTTACTAAATATACTTCTTAGATTTAAGTGTTTATAGCTAGACCCTTAAATACACATAAATTATAAAGAGGTTGAATTATTGAGCTAGCCTAGAAAAGAACTTACCTAATAAGAATCCTTGTTATTCCTTCTGGCTGTTTCGTGTTCTGAATTTGTTGAAGATTAATAAACTTTTAACAGCCTTAAATGTGGCCAATCCTGTTAAGATTCTTCACACATTCTCATATTTCTTCCTTCCTTTAGAGTATTTATCGGTGCTCTTGTGTATATTGGTTAAAGGTGAAGAGTGAACTAAATTGTCCATAGTTTATATCAGAGTTTTTCTATACTGATTCTACTTGGCTTTATTTTCTGAACCTCTCGTATTTGTTAAATATGGGTCACAGCTTTTCTTAAGTCATTCCTAAAATTCAGGACTTATGTTTAGCTAAATTATGTAGAGCTGGCTGCAAGTTTGAATAATTTTGTTGCTTCATGCAGAGTGGTTACCACTGTAATTCTTGTTAAGTGTAATTATAAAAATTTTGATTCATTTATCTGGTACAGATGATTAGTTTTCTCTTTTCCAGCTCTTAGGATTATAGGAACACAAGGAAAATGGTTCTAAAACTTTTGCTTTTGTGGAGGAGTTAACTCACAACTATTTGTGTTGTCTTACCTTTTTTTTCTTTTTATTTATTTCTTTTTAGCTCTCCTTGGAGGCATTTTCTATTTTTTGAACATTTTTAGCCATGGCGAGCTACCTCCACACTGTGCACAGCGCTTCCTCCCTTGTGAAATAGGGTGTGTGAAATACTCTCTCCAGGAAGGTATTATGGCAGATTTCCACAGGTTTATAAATCCTGGTAAGTAGTCGGAGTGAGTAGATGCTGAATCTTAAAACAGTATGCATTTGATCTTGACTTTATTAAGAAAACAGTATTTGTTTTCTTAAGAGCTGACATATAGTTCTTAAAGTGCAATAAAGACCTCATCATAATTGGTTGAACTAGGTGTTTACACAGAGTTTTTTAGTTTAAGTTTTTAACCTCAAGAAAACATTAGGATTGGGTGGATAGTATGCCTGAAAAATGTGTTGGTTGTTTGCTTACCTGTGGCCTTGCATCTTGGAATTTTTTAAAAGTTTTTTATGCCTTTGCTCTTTTATTTCTTTAATCCATCCCTCACTTCGGACATCACAAGCTTTTAACCTGCAGTGGTTTTGTAACTTTGAGCAAAGTTATTAACCTTTCTGAACTTACTAGCTTATCTGTAAAGTGGAAATAATACCTATTGTTGACTGTTCTAAGGAATACAAGAGACAGTATGGAAATAGCCTAATACTTGAGAGTCTCTCAGATGTTCTCAACAGCTCTTCTGGCTCGTCCACCTCCCCAAACCAAGAGATAGTGAAGGCATAGGATTCAGTTAGGTTCCCAAGGGGTTAGTTACAGGACCAGTATACCTTTAAAGGCAAGTAGGAGAAATCTATAGGGAGAAAAGTGAAGGGGGGTAGAGATTGGGGGGAAAAAAAGAACTTCATCTTTAGTTTTGTCAGTTGCTTTAAAATTCATTAGAATAGGCCAATGCTTTTTCTTGTGTTTCGATGACAGAGAAACTAATCATCCTTCTCACACTTGTGAGAGCTGCTGCTTAGGATAAATTAATAACTGCTTTTCTTTATACAGTTGTAACACATAAAAAGATTGAACTTAGAGAATTTTTTATACGTACATGAGGCCATTAAGGGGCCTCTTTTAAAAAATTTTTTTAATTTTTACTTTTTTAACCTATAATGTATTATTTGTTTCAGGGGTACAGGTCTGTGAATCATCAGTCTTACACACTTCACAGCACTCACCATAGCACGTACCCTCCCCAGTGTCCATCACCCAGCCACCCCATCCCTCCCACCCTCCTCTCCTCCAACAACCCTCCATTTGTTTCCTGAGATTAAGAGTCTCTTTATGGTTTGTCTCTCTCCCTGGTCCCATCTTGTTTCATTTTTTCCCTCCCTACTCCCCACGACCCTTGCCTTGCCTCTCAAATTCCTCATATCAGAGAGATCATATGATAATTGTCTTTCTCTGATTGACTTATTTCACTTAGCATAATATCCTCTAGTTCCATCCACACCATTGCAAATGGCAAGATTTCAGGTTTTTTGATGGCTGCATAGTTTTCATTGTATATGTATATATATATATATATATACACACCACGTTTTCTTTACCCATTCATCTGTTGAGGGACATCTAGGTTCTTTCCATAGTTTGGCTGTTGAGGACATTGCTGCTGTAAACATTTGGGTGCACGTGTCATGTTAAGGGGCCTCTTTATCTACTATTTCTTTTCTGTAAGGAGTAACTTCCTTTTTAAAGTAGTTTAGATAATATACCAAAATTCTTTTCAATAATTCTCATTCTTTGGTTAAGAAAAACAATAACTTCTATGAAAGTTTAATTTTTTGTTTTCACATAGCAGTAGCCATCACCTATCTGTGTTATGACTTGGTCATCCTATGATATATGACTATAGCAAAACCAGAGGGCTTCTCTCAATAAAATATTTTGTATTACAGGTGAAATTCCACGAGGATTTCGGTTTCATTGTCAAGCTGCAAGTAAGTATAAGGGAATGGGGTAGAATAATAGGCACTGAATGTGTATGTACCTGGTTAAGAATTACTGCTTTAGAGCGCCTGGGTGGCTCAGAGGGTTAAGCTTCTGCCTTTGGCTCAGGTCCTGGGATCAAGCCTTGCATCCGGCTCTCTGCTTAGCAGGGAGCTTGCTTCCCCCTTTCTCTCTGCCTGCCTCTCTGCCTACTTGTGATCTGTGTCAAATAAATAAATAAAATCTTTAAAAAAAAAAAGACTTACTGCTTTACATGGATACATAAATCGTAAGTTGGGGTAATAACATCCTTATTGTTGGAGAATCCTCATTGAAATGGTAGATGGTGTATGTGATCCTTAAAAACTTCAAAAACTTTAAAACTTTAAAATTAAATGGACTTGTGGGATACCAAAGGATATGACTGTATACCTAAGCTCTGAACTAAACTCTTCTACGAACTAGATTTTAACTAGTTTCCTCTGTGATTAGAATGAAAGTCGTAATAGTTTTATTTTTAACTTACATTCAAAAGTGTCATTGTTTTAATAAGTTTTTTTAACTTAAAAATGTAGACAACTAGCAGGTAGAAAACAATTAGAAATAAGTTTTTCAAATCTGCTATAATAAGCAGCTATTTTATTTATAATGCTGTTCTTTACAAATGAAGAGAATATTTTAGAATCCCTTTGGTTACGTCCTTTGAGTTTTTACTGGTTTTAGTGAAAAATATGTACTAGACCTTTTTTTTTATTTGCCTGCCTGGAATCAGGGCAGTAGACTTTGGAACAAGGCAAGGGTAAATTTTTTTAGTTGGTCCCTTTATAGCTCTGAATGAAAAACAATTTATAATACAGAAGAAAAATTCTGTTGTAGATTTTGAAGTGTGAACCTAGCTAATCTCCCCATGTGTTAAATCCTCTGAGGTCATTCACCAAATAGGTGGTGGTAAGACAAAAACAGAAGTTTAGCTGGTGAATTAAGTACATTTTTACTTAAGCTGTTTCTGGTTTGTTCATCTTTTCAGTGCAGTGGAATCCCTGCTATTTGCCAGACTCACTTGTTGAGAGTGCCACTGGCTTTACTATTTATTATTTCGGTTCTGATAAATACTTGATTTTAAAACAGTTTTTAAGGCTTATTTTTACAACATTTTAAAGTAAACCAGTTTAACAGAAACCTATCAAAGCCTCTAGGAATGTTTTCTTAATTTGTTTTTTAAACTACTTAAAATTGATCACAGTTTCACTCAGGAAAGCTCATTGGTAAGCCACTTTGGAGCTCACCAATTTAGACAGGCCTTAAATTGCCAACTTGATAACCCTCGGAAGTGTGCCAGCTAAAGAAGATAAATAAATGATTGTATTAAAGAGACGGCCATGTTGACATAATAACTACAAATGCTTATGCTGATGTAATCAGCCTGATGCTTAGGAAAAGATGATGTTTCATAGAGAAATCTGCTTCAGTGTATTCATGTGTGGATGCAGAGTGAGTAGAAGCTAAGGTGTAGATCTTTCACATGCTCCCGTGCTGCTCTCTGGCCTTTTATGAAATCGCGTAAGTGAGAGCAACTGAAGACTTCATAGATGGGCCTTATGGTTTAGCACATTAGAATCAAAGAATTTCAAATCTAGAAGAGGTATTGATATGGAATCTATTGATCTCCCCACCCTCACTGCCATATTTTTCTTGCAAGCGGTACTTCAGGTTCTGTATGAATTTGTAGGGGTGAGAGGTCTTTGTCCTCATTCTCCCGCACTTCAACCAGCGGAATTCTGATTCTGTCCATTTTATTGCTTAATTTTCTTGAGAGTTCTTAAAACAAACAAAGCTTTGTAACAAACAAAGCTTTGAAAACTGATTTCAGCTTCCTATACAAAAGGTCTGGCAGCTTCTAAAATTTTCATACATGAAGAATGTAACATTGAGAGCAGTGTGCTATCGTGCTATCATTGAAGGTCATTATATCTCCTTGATTGCATCCCCCTCCCTCTTTATAACAGAGATACTTTTTGGAATTTTGTGCTAGTCATTTCTTTTCTTTTCTGAATAGTTTTATTTTGAATACTTTTTTTTCTTGAGAGAGCGAGAGCATGTGCATGAGCAGAGGTTTGGGAGCAGTGGAGGAGAGGGGCAGAGGGAGGCTCTGTGCCCAGTGTGGAGCCCGACTTGGGGTTCAAACTCATGACCCTGAGATCATGACTTGAACTGAAATCGAGTTGGATGCTTAACCAACTGAGCCACACAGGCATCTTGTGAACACATATTTAAATTATGTATTTGATTTTGCTTTTTTGAACTTTTATATAATTAACATTATGTGTTTCTTTCTGTACCTGTATTTTTTAAACTCAACATTGCCTTTTCCCAATTTTTCTATTGGATTGTCCTTTATATTGGTTTATGGAATTTTATTATGTATCTGCTTATTGATTTACCTGCAGATACCTATGTTTCAGCTTGTGCCTTGTGTTTTTTTATTGTCTTTATGTCATTATGGTGTCTTTTAATGAAAATAGTTTTTATTTTTTTTTAATTTAGTAAATATCGATCTTTTCCCTTATGTTTTGAGGGGTTTTGATGTCTTAATCCTCTTTTACTTGAAAACCATAAAGGATAGTTTGTTTTGTTTTAAAGATTTTATTTATTTATTTGACAGAGAGATCACAAGTAGGCAGAGAGGCAGGCAGAGAGAGAGGAGGAAGCAGGCTCCCCGCTGAGCAGAGAGCCCAATGCCGGGCTCGATCCCAGGACCCCGAGATCATGACCTGAGCCGAAGGCAGAGGCCCAAACCACTGAGCCACCCAGGTGCCCCAAGGATAGTTTTTATCAAGTTTTGTTTTTCATATCCAAGTTCTTAATCCACCTGGCATTGACTTCTGTATGGTGTGAAGTAGAGATTTTTTTCATTTTTTTTCCCACGTGGATAATCCATTGTCTCTGCATCATTTATCCAATAATCAGTTTGTTCCTCAGTATGTGGTGCCACATTTCTCTTGATGCTTGCGTCTTTTCGGTATCTTTTATTTTGTTCTATTGGTCTACTTGGTTTTTGGTATCTATACTGTTAAACACAATATTTTAATACTTAGACAAGCTTCTTGACTTTGTTTTGGAACATCATTATTCTTGAATTTCTGATTACCTTTAAATCTTCAGATCATTTTGGAAAAAACTGACAGCTTCTTGATATTCTGTCTCTGAACAGGGGTCTAACTTTTTTAGATTTGTAATGCCTTACATTACTTAAAATTTCCTTCACAGTGATCTTAATATCTTGTTAAATTTATAGCTTATAAATTTTGTTATAAGTGATATCTCTTAAAATTATATTTTATTTACTTTTGTATTTTAGTTTTATTTAGTCATTGCTAAGCTATAATTGAGTTTTTAATGAATTTATGGTCCTATCTGTGAAATGACTTTTTTCTAATCTATTTTTTATTTAAAACTTTAAATATTTGTCTTAGGGTGCTGGCTAGGAAGTCTAGTTTCTAATGTTTCACTAGTGAGTATGCTGTTCGCTGTGCTTTTTGTTTTTTTCCTCCTCTCATGTTTTGTACGCACTCTTAATCCGAGTAAAGAAGTTCCCTTCTATTCCCAGTGTGGTTAGAGATACCAGTTGCACATTATAGTGAATGGTTTTTTGGCATCTCACGTGATTTGTGTCGTTTGTTTATCTGGTAATTTGCTAACCAACCTTCTATTCCAGCACTAAACCAAGCATAGTCCCTACACAGCTCTTAAAGAAATTGATAGATTTGGTTTGCTAACATTTTGCCATCTTAACATGGGTTAGAGAATGTGTCTTAAGTTTTTTTAATTTACCTTGGGTTATTTTTTAATGGTTTTGCTGAAATTATCAATATTTTTTATTTTCCTGAACATATAAAGTCTTATGTCTGATAACCCTATTATAGTCATCTTCTTTATGGATCTGTTGGTTATCTTGATGTTCAGTCAAGGTATCAGATCTCTTCCTATGTCTGACTATTTTTGAGTGCTGAACAGTAGATACAAAAACTCGTTATTCCCCTAAAAAAATTATGATTGATTTTTGTCAGAAGGCGGCTGTTGCTAGCCACCTCAGAGTACCTTAATCCAATTTCAGAGATTGAAATAATACAAAATTGGGTTCAGATATTTTAAGAATCCCATCTATTTCTAGTTGATCTCTAAAAAAGGGGAAACAGTAGATTACCACCAAAGGATCATCTGTGAAATTTTTAATTGACTTCATGGCATAAACAATGGAAGCCAGAAGACAATTGTATATATTAAGTATGTAATTAAAAGGTATTCAAGTAATACTGGAGTAGTATTTTTTAAAGATTTTATTTTTAAGTAATCTCTGTACTCAACATGGGGCTTGAACCCATTGCGCAAAGACCAAGAGTCAAAAAATGTTCCACTGATGTAGCCAGCCAGGGTCTTTAGAGTAATATTTTTAACTTTTTTTTTTTTTTTAAAGATTTTATTTATTTATTTGTTAGAGAGAGAGAGAGAGGGCGAGCACAGGCAGACAGAGTGGCAGGCAGAGGCAGAAGCAGGCTCCCTGCCGAGCAAGGAGCCCGACGTGGGACTCGATCCCAGGACGCCGGGATCATGACCTGAGCCGAAGGCAGCCGCCCAACCAACTGAGCCACCCAGGCGTCCCAATATTTTTAACTTTTATTTTTAAGTCTAGGTCTGTTGAGAACTGCTCATTTTCTTAGACTCTAAATCTCCTCTTCCAGAACTGGTAAATGCCCAGATTACCAATGAACCCAAATGCCAGAATCAAGCTCTCTTGAATGTCTTCCTCTCCAGGATTTTGGACCCGTAATTCCTTACTGCAGTTTTAGCTCTGCAGTGCTTTCAAGGAGGTGTTTCATTTATTTAGCTTTTCTCTAGTCTGTCATTGTCAGCAACTGCATCTTCTGTATCCTTTTTTTATAGCTGTATGCTGAAATTAATAATTTGATCTCCTCAGATACAAGCATGATTATTTAAAATCTGTGCTGAATGACTTGGGTAGCTGGAATACCTTTGGATCTCTTCCTGTCAAATTTGGTTTGGTGTCATCCTTTTTTTTTCATATACCTGGTTATTCAGATAGACTGAAAAAAATTTTTTTTAGTATGACAGATTTATTGATATTTAAGATTCATTTTAGAGTAGGGGGAGGAGAGGCAGAGAGAGAACCTTGAGCAGACTCCCTGTTGAGCTTGGAGCCCAGCATAGGGCTCAAACTCAGGACCCCAAGATCATGACCAAAGAAATCAAGAGTTGGACACGTAACCAACTGAGCCACACAGGTGCCCCATATTTACTGGTATTTTAGTAAAGGCATTGATCTCAGTCATTTCTCTCACATTTTGACCACAGTTTAATACTTCATTTGAGTCAAGAAAAGAGCATGTAGGAGAGGGATGTTATTTTAACAGAAACAGTAAATTGGACAAAAGTGGAAAGTTTGCTTACCTTAAGTTCACGCATCTTGATATAATTAAACCATGTAAGAACTAATAGTTCTATATACATTTTCATTGTTTTATTTGGGGCTTACTCTAAAATGCAAATGAGCAAAGTGTTAGGAATATATACGAGTTGCTTCTCTATTACCTGTTAAAAGAGCTCAGCCGGTAGTTATCACCAATAGAATAGTTTGAAGCTGCCTCCAAATTAAACACTGCAGGAGTTTCCAAGGACTGAGACTGTGCTTTTAAAGATGTGTTTAACTATCACATGAAAAAATTTTGTATACAAAAAAATTTTTAAAGCTCTACAATACATAGATCTAACAACATATATGTGGTCAAAGATTCCATAAGATATGTTTAAAGATGCATTTTCTTTTATCTTTAGTACCTAAACTGTACTTTTGAGAGGCCACTGATTAGTATATATACACTATATATATATACTTCAAATGATATTACTGTGCTAAAATAAGAATTCTTGTATTAAGTCCAAATTCACTTTCACAAGTTAGTAAGTTAGGCAACTTAAGAGTTGGAGAAAGTGGGGCGCCTGGGTGGCTCAGTGGGTTAAAGCCTCTGCCTTCGGCTCAGGTCATGATCCCAGGGTCCTGGGATCAAGCCCCACATTGGGTTCTCTGCTCAGCAGGGAGCCTGCTTCCCTTCCTCTCTCTGCCTGCCTCTCTGCCTACTTGTGATCTCTGTCAAATAAATAAATAAAATCTTAAAAAAAAAAAAGAGTTGGAGAAAGTACATCATTCTCCTTTTCATCTTCATAAAATGTTATTTTTTTGGTTCTATCTTTTTTTTAAAAAAATGCAGCCAAATATTTATTATATGTACATTTAAATTTTTGGTGGTGATTTGTATTTGCAAAGAGCTTCCTTGTGATTCACCTCAGGATTTGGTGGAAATGCTTACAGGAACTAGCTAATAACAAAAACTAAGGGAAGCACATTCAAAATACTGATTTACTTTGGTAGCAAGTGGTCTTTGAACACTAATGAAGGTAGATGAGACCCATTCAGGTGAAGTGGGTTATTTCAAATACTCAACAATTTACATAAACTTAAAAATTTTCTAAAGAGCTAAGCATCTGTACCAACTGATAGCAGTGCAGTACCTTGTTTGTGATGACTTAAAACAAATGGCTATTAGGAAAAAAGCTGTACTTTAATTTTATCTAATATATTCCAGCAACATTTTCCTTCCAGTACAACACTCCCTCTCTGTACAGCTGTTCCTGGGAGCCAGTTTGGGTTAATAAGGGAGTTAACAGTAATTCTGCAGTTTAAGTAGACAATAACTTTTGTTTTCCTTTTAATGTGCTAATAGTTGTGTCTAAAAATATGTAATTCTTAGAAAAGTACCATTTGATTTTTTTTTCATTTTCTGTAACCTTTTGGAAACTAATCACACGATACTACAAAATTAGCAAATGTCTTGAAATCTGAATACAAAACATAAATTAACTCTAATTTCAAACTCTTATTTGTGTACCACCACCCAGTCTTTAAAAAAAAAAAGTGGTGGGACACCTGGGTGGCTCAGTTGGTTAAGCAGCTGCCTTTGGCTCAGGTCATGATCCCAGCATCCTGGGATCGAGTCCCACATCGGGTTCCTTGCTCGGCAGGGAGCCTGCTTCTCCCTCTGCCTCTGCCTGCCTCTCTGTCTGCCTGTGCTCGCTCACTCTCTCTCTGACAAATAAATAAATAAAATCTTTAAAAAAAAAAAAGTGTCTCCAAGAATATTCTTTTACCATTCTTTAAAAAAAGAAACTATTCCTTTTTAACTTTACATCCATACCACACACCAATTTTAAAATACATCATTTGTCTTGGTCATGGACATTTCTGAGATGAGATTTTATATTTCACTCCCATAGCTTCTGGTTATCAGAGAAATCATACTTTGCTTTATTGAAGGAGTTGGTCCAGCTGATGTAGGTGTGTCCCTTCCAATACTCTTCATTCTCATCTTTGTTTCTGGAGCTCTTCATTCTCATCTTTCCTCTGGTTCAGTCTTCTCTTCATTAAAAGCTGCTGCCGCTGAAAAGGTTTTTGGAGCAAGAGTTGAAACCGTTTTTTTTAGGTTTATTTGGTCCAAGTTTGATGGATATGGCTGAGGCTTTCTTTGTCTTGTGTCTACCTATGGCAAATCCAAACTTGGAGATCGTTGTAGGCTTTACTGGGACGTCTGCAAGCTGCTGCTTTAGCCGCTCGCTTCTCAACACGGCAGCTGGAGCTTTTCCCCTCCGCTACTCCAGGGGCCCAGCTTACTGTGGCTTCTCGGGCTTCTCCTCTCCCATCTTCCTGTCTAGTCTTTCCCCTGCCACACTGACAAAAATGATTTTAAGCTGATTTGAGGCTTAGAATGATGTTCTCTTCATCCAGAGAGGATTTATGTTTGCTTTTGCTACACAGCTGGGGGCCTAGCAAGCCAGGTCCCAAAAGCTGTCAAAAGCACACTTCACAGCTCATCAGTTTCCTCTTCTGGAATTGGGAAGTAGCTGCCGGGGAAAAACTGCCCTCGAAGGAGGCTGTCTGGAGAGCCTCTCTGGATTCCTGTATTCTTGCATCTGGATCTAATAATTTCTTGCTACTGTGTGTACTCTTGATATCCTCAGGTACATTAAATGTTTGTGGGAGGTTAGTCTGAATTACTTGGTTTGTTTGTTTGTTTATTTATTTATTTATTTATTTATTTTAGTGGAAGTGGAAATCTTAATCATACAGCCTTTTAAAAAGCAGCCATTGGGGCGCCTGGGTGGCTCAGTGGGTCGAGCCTCTGCCTTCGGCTCAGGTCATGATTCCAGAGTCCTGGGATCGAGCCCCGCATCAGGCTCTCTGCTTAGCGGGGAGCCTGCTTTCCCCTCTCTCTCTGCCTGCCTCTCTGCCTACTTGTCATCTATGTCTGTCAAATAAATAAATAAAATAAAATCTTTTAAAAAATAAATAAAAACAAATAAAAAGCAGCCATTGTGATTTTGTTCTCCAGCCTTATATATAAACCAGATTCATGAAAGGCAGATGGGAATAATGAAAACAAATAGGCTCAGTCACTTAAATCTGGGTTTGAGTCTTGACTCCATTGCTTGCCAACTATTAACCTGCTGTGCTAACTTCTGTGATTGTCAGTTGTGTCTTCTCTAATATGTAGTATGTATCCCCTTTCTCATAAGATTATGGGATAAATACATAAAGTACCTAACCATAATTAGGCTTGGTGCAAGTGCTTAAATACGAATTACCGAGTACTGTCTTCCTGTACCCCTACTTCCTTACCCACTTTGTAATACTTGTCTTGGTCAAATTTTGAATTCCTTCCTACTTTTTATTCCCTTCAGGTGATTCTAGTCATAAGATTCCTATTTCAAACTTTGAATCTGGGCATGACCAAGCAACTGTGTTACAAAACCTGTATAGGTTTATTCACCCAAACCCAGGAAACTGGCCACCTATCTACTGCAAGGTAATTTCATTGTTAGAATTTTGTTAAGGCATCCACTTAGATACTGAAAGATCTATGAAAGGTACCCAAAGAAAATGAGTTTTCTTGTTTGTTAGCTTTGTGTGTTAAAACATGTTCATTCTGAATTGTTTGGAATGTGATTAGGTCTAATAATTTCTGTGGTATTAGAGGGATTCTGAACACTGCAAAAGCTGAATGCATTTCTACTTTGATCTCGTGTTTTTAGTTTCTCCTGAAATATATTCTCAGTATTTTTTTTTACTGTGAAGAACGTGTGTTCTAATCTATACATCTGTCTTTCTAAGTAAGATTATTGTTTATTTAAAACTGTTTTTGTAGCAATCTCTTGATCCTCTTTTGTAATCTTTAGGGAGCCTTTATTCTTTATTTTGTCTAAATTCTTTTAGCTAAGAGTTGAAGAAATGGGTTTTAACCTTACTATTTTAGTGTAACCATGAACAGATTACCTTATCTTTTTCTGAACATTGGTTTCGTCATGAGCCTACCCTAGATTTCCCTTGTTTTTCACAGAGTCTGTTAACACTGCTTTATAAATGTAACTGGTTATTAAAAGCAGCAGTCTTTTAAAATATATGTTGCTCTTTTTTATGGTTCTCATTTAGTTGTCACAAACTCTTTAGTCTTTCCCTTCCTGCCACCCCCACCTCCCCAGTTTGAAAGGACAGCAATTGATAAAAATTAACTCAGTGTAGGAGAAAATACATGTAAATTTTTTCCCTTCTCCAGTCTGATGACAGAGCCAGAGTCAACTGGTGTTTGAAGCATATGGCAAAGACATCAGGTAAGTAAAACTAGGTCACTGTTGAAGTGGATTATAACATCTGTATTTCCATTTTGGCGTACGTGTTCTATGTGCCTAAATTCAGTAATTGTTTGTCTTTTTCTTTCTACCAATGGAAGAAATCAGGCAAGATCTAGAACTGCTCACTGTAGAAGATCTTGTTGTGGGGATCTACCAACAAAAATTTCTTAAGGAGCCCTCTAAAACCTGGGTTCGGAGCCTCCTAGATGTGGCCATGTGGGATTATTCTAGCAACACAAGGTATTTATGGTGATTTTGTGATCGTGATTTTTACTTTTTTCTGAGAAAATATGACAGGATTCGTTTTTCCTTTTTCATCAACAGGCAGTATTTTCCTATGAAACTTTGGAATCATTATTTCCTTGAATAATAAGATTCCATTGGTTGTCTGATACATTGTCATTTTGTCTACAACTAAAAATAAAACACACTACCAGATAATTGGCATGGTGCTTTATCGCTTAGAATTTTTGTACTGATGAAAGAATATATTTATTTAAAGAGTTGTTTTATATATTACAAAGACTTCTGAGACTTACATATAAGAAATATATAAGTAAGGGGCGCCTGGGTGGCTCAGTGGGTTAAAGCCTCTGCCTTCGGCTCAGGTCATGATCCCAGGGTCCTGGGATCGAGCCCCACATCGGGCTCTCTGTTCATCAGGGAGCCTGCTTTCCCCTCTCTCTCTCTGCCTGCCTCTCTGCCTACTTGTGATCCCTGTCTGTCAAATAAATAAAATTTAAAAAAAAAAAGAAATATATAAGTAAAATAAATGGAACGTATTTTTCATCTTGAAATAATTTCATGTTTATAGAAAAGTTGCAAGAATAGTACAGAAATTTCTGGGTTCTCTGTTCCACTTGCCTGTGTGTCTGTTTTTGTGCCGATACCATGCTCTCTTGGTGATCACAACTTTGTAATACAGCTTGAAGTCAGGCATGATGCCTCTAGCTTTGGTTTTCTTTTTCAACAGTCCCACGACTATTCAGGGTCTTTTCTGGTTCCATACAAATTTTAGGGTGGTTTGTTTTCAGCTCTGTGAAGAACGTCAATGGTATTTTGATAGGGATTGCTTTGAAACAGTAGATGGCTCTTCGTAGCATAGACATTTTCACAGTGTTTATTCTTCCAACCCATGAGCATGGAATGCTTTTCCATCTTTTTGTGTCTTCCTCAATTTCTTTCATGAGTGTTCTGTAGTTCCTTGAGTACAGATCCTTTACCTCTTTGGTTAGGTTTGTTGCCAGGTATCTTAGGGTTTTTGGTGTTATTGTAAATAGAATCAATTTCTTAATTTCTCTTTCTTTGCTCATACTGTTAGTGTATAGAGAGGCAACTGATTTCCAGGAATCAATTCTGTATCCTGCCACGTTGATGAATTGCTATGAGTTCTGGTAACTTGGAGGTGGAGTCTTTTGGGTTTTCCACATAAAGTGTCATGTCATGTCATATGCAAAGAGAGAGAGTTTGACTACTACTTTGCCAATTTGAATGCCTTTTATTTCTTTTTGTTGTCTGATTGCTATGGCTAGGACTTCTGGCACTATGTTGAACAAAAGTGGTAAGAGTGGGCGTCCCTGTTGTGTTCCTGACCTTAAGGGAAAAGCTCTCAGTTTTTCCTCATTGAGAATGATATTTGTGGGCTTTTCATAATGGCCTTTGTGGTATTGAGGTATGTTTCTTCTATCCCTATATTTTGAAGAGTTTTAATCAGGAAAGGTTGCTGTACTTTGCCCAGTGCTTTCTCTGCATCCGTTGAGGGGATCAAGTGGTTTTTGTCTCTTCTTTTGTTAACATGATCTATCAATTGATTTGCGAATGTTGAACCACCCTTGCATCTCAAGAATAAATCCTACCTGGTCATGGTGAATAAACCTTTTAGTGTACTGTTGGATCCTATTGGCTAGAATCTTGTTGAGTATTTTGGCATCCATGTTCATCAGGGATATTGGTTTGTAATTCTGCTTTTTGATGTGGTCTTTGTCTCATTTTGGGATCAAGGTAATGTTGGCCTCATAGAATGAGTTTAGAAGTTTTCCTTCCATTTCTATTCTATGGAACAGCTTTCGTAGAATAGGTATGATTTCTTCTTTAAACATTTGGTAGAGGGAGGCCTGGGTGGCTCAGCGTGTTAAGTGTCTGCTTTCTGCTCAGGTCATGATCCCAGAGCCCTGAGATTGAGTCCTGCATTGGGCTCCCTGCTCAGCAGGGAGTCTGCTTCTCCCTCTGCCTGCTGCTTCCCCTGCTTGTGCGTGCACATGCTGTCTCTCCCTCTCTGACAAACAAGTAAATAAAATATTTGAATAATAATAATAAATAAATAAATGATAAAGTAGAATTTGCCTCGGAAGTCATTTGGTCCTGGACTCTTGTTTTTTGGGAGGTTTTTGATTACTGTTTCAATTTCCTTGCTGGTTATGGATCTGTTCAGATAGTCTATTTCTTCCTGTTTCAGTCTTAGTGGTTTATAAGTGTCCAGGAATGCCTCCATTTCTTCCAGAATGCCTAGTTTGTTGGCATACAGTTGGTGGCAATACATTCTACTTACTGTCTCTATTTCCTTGGTATTGGTTGTGATTTCTCTTCTTTCTTCATGGTTTTATTAATTGGACCCTTTCTCTTTTCCTTTTTAAAAGTCTGGCTAGGTGTTAATCATTCTTATTAATTCTTCCAAAGAACCAGCTTCTAGTTTCGTTGATCTGTTC
Source organism: Taxidea taxus jeffersonii (assembly GCA_003697995.1). NCBI lineage: Eukaryota > Metazoa > Chordata > Mammalia > Carnivora > Mustelidae > Taxidea > Taxidea taxus. Next base: position 27,282 of record ML102517.1, on the reverse strand, counting down.
TACTGCTCTTCTAATTTCTATTTCATTGATTTCTGCTATAATCTTTGTTATTTTTCTTCTCCTGCTTGGTTTAAGCTTTATTTGCTGTTCTTTCTCCATCTCCTTTAAGTGTAAGGTTAGCTTGCGCATTTGGGATTTTTCTGATTTTTTGAGAGAGGCTAGGATAGCTATGTACTTCCCTCTTAGGACTGCCTTTGCAGTGTCCCATAACCCAACATGTTTTCATTTTCATTAGTTTGCATGGATTGTTTAAGTTCTTCTTTAATTTCCTGGTTGACCCATTCTTTCTTTCTTTAGCAGGATGCTTTTTAACATCCAAGTGTTTACGTTCCTTCCAAATGTTTCCTTGTGGTTTGAGTTCCAGTTTCAAAGCATTGTGGTCTGAAAATGTACAGGGAAGAATCCCAATCTTTTCGCATCGATTGAGGCCTGATTTTTAACCAAGTATGTGGTCTATTCTGGAGAAAGTTCCATGTGCACTCAAGAAGAATGAGTATTCTGTTGTATTAGGATGGAATGCTCTATATATTTACAAAGTCCATCTGGTCCAATGTGTCCTTCAGAGCTCTTGTTTCTTTGATGATCTTCTGCTTGGATGATCTGTCTGTTGCTCTGAGTGGAGTGTTGAAATTTCCTACTATTAATGTGTTATTATCAATACTCTTTATTTTGGTTATGAGTTGGTTTATGTAGCTGGCTGCTTCCATGTTGGGGCATAGATATTTACAATTGCTAGATTTTCTTGTTGGATAGACCCTTTAAGTATGATATATTGCCCCTTTACATCTCTTACTGCAGTCTTTGGTTTAAAATTTAATTCATCAGAATTGAGAATTGCTACCCCAGCTTTCTTTTGAGGTCTGTTGGCATGGTAAATTGTTCTCCATCCCCTCACTTTGAATCTGGGGGTGTCTTTAGGTTCAAAATGAGTCTCCTGTGGACAGCATATGGATGGGTCCTGCTTTTTTATCCAATCTGAAACCCTTGTCTTTTGATAGGAGCATTCAGCCCATTCACATTGAGAGTAATATTGAAAGATATGAACTTAGTGCCATTGTATTGCCCAGAAAGGCCCTGTTTCTATAGACTGTCTCTGTTAATATCTGGTTTATGTTGCTCTTGGGATCTTTTATAGACTCCCCCTTAATATTTCTTGCAGGGCTGGCTTGGTGGTCACATACTCTTTAGTTTCTGCTGGTCCTGGAAGCTCTTTATCTCTCAGTGACAGCCTTGCTGGATAAAGTATTCTTGGCTGCATGTTCTTCTCATATAGTACCTGGAATATGTCTTGCCAGCCCTTTCTGGCTTGCCAGGTCTCTGTGGATAGATCTCTTATTCTGATATTCCTTCCTCCACGTGTACATATATTCCCCCTAGGTGCTCTCAGGATAGCTTCCTTGTCTTAATGGTTTGCAAGCTTCACTATTATACATCGGGGTGTTAATCTATTTTTGATCTTGGGAGGGGTCCTCTCTGCCTCTTAGATATGAATGCTTGTTTCCTTCCCCAGATTAGGTAAGTTCCCAGCTGTGATTTGCTCATACATACCTTCAAGTCCTCTCCCTCTCCCTGTGCCCTCAGAGATCCCAGTAATTCTGACACTGGACGGTTTCGTGGTGTCACCGATCTCAGTCTGTTTTCAAGGGCTACTAGATGCCTATCCCTGTCTTCCTTGGCTTCCTTCCTTTCTGTCAGCTTATCTTCTAGGTCACTGATTCGTTCTTCTGCCTCATTTACCCTGGCTGTTAGAGTATCCAGTTTAGACTGCATCTCATTCAGAGCATTTTTGTAAGTTTGACCTGATTAGATTTCCTTTCTGCCCTTAGAGATTCTGTGCTGTCACTAATGCTTTTTTCAAGCCTAGCTGTTGATTTCATAATTGCTATCTTGAAGTCTATCTCTGACATCTTGTTATATCCATATCCATTAGTTCTGTGGCAGAGGACATCGTCTCTGGTTCTTTTCTTTGTTGGGAGTTCTTCCTCCTAGTCATTCTGTCAAGAGATGGTTGAGCAAATGAACACAGTCCAAAATATCAAACATGACGCAGGCAAAATTCAGTTAAAAAGGGGGGCAGGGAAAGAGATTATGATCTCTCAGGTGGACAAAGCAGGGTGATCTCCCTGTTCCTGATTGATTTTTGTTCTTTGTGTTAGAAGACACTATATCCCAAAACTGCAAAGAAATCAGAACTTACATATGTCAAGATAAAATTGAATAGAATGAAAAATGGGCTAGTATGGGTCATAAATCTATAAAACATAGATGTGAAAAAAATAGAAATTAGGCAACTTAAAAAACATAGGTTGGGAAAAAAAGAATCTATTTGAAATAGGAACAGGATATAAAAAAAAAAGACTAAGAAATACAAAATTTTAGCCTACAGTATAAATGACTGATGAGGGAATACCCGAGCTCCCTATATTATTTTCCCCTGGTGCTGGAGTTTTACAGTCCTGTGGGAAATAAGCTTGTCATTCACCTGTTTTTCCAGTCTGTCTTCTGGGGGAGAGGCCTGCTGCTGGGCTTCTCAGGCATCTTTGCCTGGGTGAAGTTTCCCTACACCTTGTCAACGGGATGGACTTAATGTGAGTTGGTTGACTGTGACTTTTGTTCCCTGGTGGCTTGCCTTTAGATGGTAGGAGCAAATATGTCTGTTCTGGAATCTCTGGCCCAGAGCAGCATGTCCTGGACATTATAATCTGTTACCTGTTATTATCAACTTATTTTTTATGCTCAGTTTGATTTTATGGCCAGTGGGCATCCCTTCAGAGCAATGGTTTCCTGTCCTTTTGACATTTTTTCATTGTTCTCTGAATGCTGCTTTGCTTTCTGGCTTAATATGTTCCAGGCTTATCCTTGGTTTCCCTGCTTCAGTTTTGGATTACCCATTTCTGCAAGAAGATTGTACACTTTATATATGCTTCCAAATTTGCTTAAAGTCTGTCTGCAAAGTTAGTCTCTTATAATTGTTAAAATTCCTTCTGTTTCAGTGGTTATTCTTGTATACTTGTGCCTTTTTTTTCCTTAAATGAAGCTAGTTTATGGTGTCTCTCTCTCTCTCTCTCTCTCTCTCTCTCTCTTTAAAACAACAGGATTTCATTAGATGTAGATTTTAAGAAATTCTCTTATTAATTTCTGCTTGTATTATCTTGTGTTTAGTTGAGTCCGTTTTCTTCTAAGCATTGCTTTCAGTGCATCTCCTAGCTTGGTATATACAGTATTTTGTCATTTAAAAAAAATTCTGTAGTTTTAACTCACGAGTTAATATGAGGCTTTTAAAAAATATCCAGAGGTAAAGGCCTTTCTGTTTTTTGTTAGTAAATTCTACTGTCTTTGCATTGTGATCAGTTTTGTTCGTAATATATCTACTTTATGAAAGTTTTGCGGTTTTTGCTAACTTTATATATAATCAATTTTTGTGAATGATCTGTGGGTGTGTGAGAAGAATATTGTAAGGGTGTTTTTAGTATCCATGAGGTCTACTTTGATTATGTGGTTTAAGTTGTTTTATCTCTTAAGAAAGACCAGGGTTGGTGAGGATATGGAGAAAAGGGAACCCTTGTGCACCGCTTTGGGAATGTAAATTGGTGCAGCTGCTGTGGAAAATGGTATGGCGGTTCCTCAAAAAATTTAAAAAATAGAAATACTAAAAGATCCACTTAATTCCATTACTGGATATCTATCCAAAGCAAATGAAAACGCTAATTTGAAAGATACACATGCCCCTAAATACACATTTAGAATAATAGCGAGGATATGGAAGCAATCCAGATGTCCCTCGACAGATGACTGGATCAAGCATATTGGTCCCCACGCACGCACGCACAGTAGAATACTGCTGAGCCATCAAAATGAAATCATGTCATTTGTGGCAACATGGATAGACCTAGAGAGTACTATGCTGAGTGAAATAAGTCAGAGAGACAGAGACCATGATGTCACATAAATGTGGACACTGAAAACCACAACACACAAACAAAAAACCAAACAGACTCTTAACTACAAAGGACAAACTGGTAGTTGCCAGAGGGAAGGTGGGGGAGGAGATGGGCTAACTAGGTGAAAGGATTAAGAGATACAAACTTCCAGTTATTTGAAAAAATTGCCTTAGTTGCTTGGTTTATGTCTACTTGATCTGTCATGTGATGGGAATGGTGTATTAAAAGTTTGCTGTTATACTATCATGTGTGTTTTAAGATTTTATTTATTTGACAGAGAGGGATCACAAGTAGGCAGAGACAGGCAGAGAGATGAGGGGAAGCAGGCTCCCCGCTGAGCATAGAGCCCAGTGTGGGGCTCCATCCCAGGACCCTGAGATCATGACTTGAGCTGAAGGCAGAGGCTTAACCCACTGAGCCACCCAGGAGCCCCACTATTGTGTTTTTATGTTTCATTACATCTCTGTAGTTTTAAGCTGTTTACTGTGGTATTTGGTGCCTTTACAGGAAAAAAGTTTGCTAAATCTTGATCTGGTAGATTGATTAGGGCCCTTGGGAACCAGCAGTCCCTGTGTTCTTGCCTATTGAAAACTTTTTATTTGACCTTTATTTCCTTGAGTTTCTGGAAAATACAGCTGTATTGTTGTATGTCTTTGTGTGCTGCTTTTAATAAGTTTGCTCATTTAATTATCTTGGCCTTTTAAGTTATTTGATCTTTTTGCCTGGAGACCTTAAGAATGTTTTTTCATCTTTAAAGTCTAATGGTTTTATTAGGTATTTCTCTGAGTATATTATTGCAGGCCGTTTTCTCAACTGTTTTGTGAGCCCTTTCAGTATGCAGAGTCAGGTCTTATTTCTGGAAATTTGTCTTTGATGGTAGTTTAATATTAGTTCTGTTTTATTTAATTTCTCTTCTGAAGGGAGTCCAGCATGTGTATGTAATTTAGTTCTTTTCTGATATGATTTTTATTTCCAGAGTTTTATCAACTCTTATTTCTTTTTATTGCTGATTTTAGTTTTGGAATTTCTCATTCAAGTCATGTTTTCATTTCTTAAAATTCTTGTTTGAGGATATTTAATTCAATACATAGTTTTCCCTTCATGGTTTTTTGGCAGGGGAAGGGAAGAAGGTAAGGGGAGGACTTACCAGCTACAGTGTTTTGAGCCTTATTTTGAGTTTTCTTCTTGTGGTAGCTTCCTGTAGATGAAGGTATGTTGTTCCTTTGTATTTCTTAGACAGGGCTGGTGATCTGGGGAGGTGAGAGACTCACAGTTCAAGTGCTCCCTCTTCTGTCAGTGTAGCAAACTGGTTTCTTTGAATACTTTCAGGGTGGCAGGGGTGTGATTGTGGGGCTTCCCATTTTCTTTGTTTTCTTTTGTCCTGAAAAATCCTAAATTTTTCCCCTTTTCCTTTTTCCCCCTCCACACAGTTTCTAAATGACTCTTCTCCCTCTTTCCCCTCCAGATGGCCTCCTGGAGATCCACAGGCAATTTTAAGTCTCTTTGCTCTGAACTATCAAGATTTTAAATATTTACAGATCTTCTCATTTTGGAATGATTATAATTTAGTCTTAGGCTCTCCATTTCCCTTCTGTCTCCCCCTCCCAGTGTTTTGTGGACTCCACTCCCCCTAAAAGCCATATAAAGTCTCAGGTGTGAAGTTAAGTTACTCCTTTGGAAATCAAGAGGGTTTTTTCCCCTTGTTTATCTTTGGTGGGAATGTAAATTGGTGCAGCCTCTGTGGAAAATAGTTTGAATTTCCTCAAAAAATTAAAAATAGGAATACCGTATGATCCAGTAATTCCATTACTGGGTATTTATCCAAGGGAAATGAAAATACTTAATTGGAAAAGATATGTATATATACACATGCCTATGTTTATTGCATTATTTATAATAGCCAAATACGGAAACAATCCAAATGTCCGTACATAGATGAATGGATAAAAAAGATGTCATATGTGTGTGTTGTGTGTGTGTGTGTACACAGTGTGTACATAAAAAAGAATGAGATCTTGCCGATTGCAAAGCACGGATGGACCTACAGGGTGTTAGGCTAAGTGAACGAGGTCAGAGAAAGACAAACACCATAGGATTCCACTTAACATGTGAAGTCTAAAAAACAAAACAAAAGCAGAAACAGGCTCATAAATACAGAGAACAAACTGATGGTTGCCAGAGAGGAGGGTGGGGAAATGGGCAAAATGGGTGAAGAGGAGTAGGAGGTATAGGTTTCCAGTTACAGAATGAATAAGTTTTGGGAATGATAAGTATAGGGGAGCCTGGATGGCTCAGTTGATTAAGCATCTGCCTTTGGCTCGGGTCGTGACCTCAGGGTCCTGGGATCTAGCCCCATGTCATGCTTCCTGCTTAGTGGGGAATCTGCTGTTTCTTTTCTCCCAGCTTGTGTATGCATGTGTTTCCCCACCTCCCTGGGTGTCAAATAAATAAATAAAATCCTTAAAAAGAAAAAAATAGGCGCCTGGGTGGCTCAGTGGGTTAAAGCCTCTGCCTTCGGCTCAGGTCATGATCCCAGCATCCTGGGATCGAGCCCAACATCGGGCTCTCTGCTCAGCAGGGAGTCGGCTTCCTCCTCTCTCTCTCTCTCTGCCTGCTTCTCTGCCTACTTGTGATCTCTGTCTGTCAGATAAATAAATAAATCTTTTAAAAAAGAAAAAATATATAGCCTAGGGAATATAGTCAATGGTATGTTAATAGTGTTGTCTGATGACAGATGGTAGTTACTCTTGTCAACCTAGTGTAATGTATAGACTTACAGAATCACTATATTGTATACCTGAAACTAATTTAACATTGTCAACTATGCTTCAGTTAAAAAAATGAAAAATAATTTTAGGGGGTGGATAAAATGTATGATTATTAGGAGAAAAAAGAAACAGAATAGACTGAGCAAGAAAGTGAATGATATGAATTAAAATGAAACCTACATAGTGGTTATATGTATTTATATGCCGGTCTATTAAAATACTTCTTCTGCCACTGACAAACACTTTTCTGTGAGTTTTGATTCTTTCTTGATCTTATCAGATAATGTCAGCAGAAAGTGTTCAGAGACAGACTAATACTTTCTCAAATAATCTTCAGCAACCAAATTTGTACATGTTCAGGCAATGCAACTAATTCTAGACTGACCAATAGCAATTGTAAAATACCTTCAATTGTAAGATGCCTTCCAATTTAAGTTAAAATGTGAAAAAAAGTTTTAAAATTGAAGAAATAGTGTTGAGCTCAGTTGAGTGAGTACAGGCTGTGACAAGAGTAGCTTTGGTAAGACATTAAGGGCTGTGCCATGGCTTTGTCAATGATGAAACAGTTACATAGCACTGTAAGCGCCTTGGTAATAAATTGTTTCAAACAGGGTAGATCTTCTGAGCTTCCTAGTGTAAGAGAGAGAGGAAGAAGCAGGCTCCCCGCTGAGCAGAGAGCCCGATGCGGGGCTCGATCCCAGGACCCCCGGGATCATGACCTGAGCCGAAGGCAGAGGCTTAACCCACGGAGCCACCCAGGCATCTCAAGGCAGCTTTTATTTAATCTGGCAGTATTTATTGAGCGTCTCCTCTGTCCCAGGCACTGTGCTGAAGGTACAGTGGTGAGCTAATGTGGTCTCTGCCTTCATGAAGCTAACATTTAAGAAAAATTTAAGATTTTATTTATTTGAGTGAGAGAAAGAGTGCACCGAGAGGGGGTAAGACCAGAGGGAAAAGTAGACTCTCCACTGAGCAGGGAGCCTGATGTGGGACTAGATCCTGTGACTCCATGACTCCAGGGTCATGACCCAAGTTGAAGACAGTCCTTTAACCAGGTGAGCCACCCAGCTGCCCTGAAGCTAATTACATTTTAATGGTAAAGTAAAACTTGGAGTAAATAACAAAATGGTGATTTTAGCTTGTGATCAGTGCTAAAAAGGAAATCAACAGGATACTGCTCCTCTTTTACAGAGAAGACTGTGTAGAAAGACTACTTTCTAGAGTAGTCAAGAAAACTTTTTTTTTTGAGAATGTAAAATTAAAACTGAGATCTGAAGCGAGAGAGTGATGCAGCCATGTGAAAATGGAATAGCATCCTGGGTAGAGAGGTGCAAAAGCCTGGAGTGAAAGCTTGGTGTTTCCTGGCAATTAAGTCAGTGTGACTGGAAGGGAGTGAGCAAAGGGGAGACTACACAAGGTGAGGTTGGAGAAATAAGCAAGGACCATAAATACCATGAGCCTTCATAGCTGCAGGAAGGAATTATTTTCCCCAGCCCCCTCGCCACTTCCTCTTTGGGAACTATCAGTTCTCTGTTTAGGGGGTACAGGAAGGAATTTTATCAAGCAGGGAATTAACAGAATTTGATTAAGTTTCTAAAAGATCTCCTGAGGTTTTAATGGCTATATTGAGAAGGGGCAAAACAGGAAGTACAGTCTATAACTATTAGACTATTACTCTGGTCTAGGCAAGACTTAGAGGGGAGTGACACTAGAAATGGAGAGGAGTAAATAGATTTCAGCTGGGTAAAAAGCAGTAGACCTCGATGATGGACTGCATATAGGAGGGGAGATTGGAAAGAAATAAAGACCATGTTTAGGTTAGTAGATGGGGAGAAAGAGAGGAGCAAGTTTAGAATGTTTCTTGAGGCCTGGGTGAAGTAAGATCTAGAAATAACAAGCAGGCAGCTGGTGGTCCTGGTCTAGAACTCAGTGGAGAGGTTTGGATAATGCCAGCATTCATTTTGCTATGTGCCAGACACTGTTTTCAGCACTGAAAGACCAGGCTTCTCCTTTAATGGATCTTACAGCATATCGACAAGGTCACTTGGCAGAGGGCAAAAAGAGATCCAGCACAGAGTCCTAATAAGCTCTGACATTTTAAAACTGGGCAGAGACTGTTGGAGGTCTCAGCACCTCAGCCAGCAGTTACCACATGTTACCTATTGTCATAGCCACCATAAGTGCTGATTTGGGTTGAAGATAAGAGGAAGAAAACTAGGATCATAGATGCAGTAATTTCACAGATCTCATTGGGGTACATGGTAGGGCAGGGATGTTTGTTTCCTTTCATTGTCTGGATTGTCTCATTCTTTTGGTTTGTGAGTTGTGGTGTTTCTGTCTTGTATGCTTTCTTTGAATGTCTGATTGTCCTTGGTTATGTTCATGCTTAGAAATTGGGCTACAAAGCGGACTTAAGTGCTCTGTATTCAGTGGGGATAATCAACTAGTTGGGCTTTACTATAGGGGAAGCAGATGAGGGAGCTAGACGTTAAGCTGAGAATCCTGAATGCCACGATATTGAGGGCTTTGCCTTAAGGTACCAGCACCCATTCTTGCTGCCGGTTCTCCTACAAACAGTTCACTTCTTTGTACAGCGTCAGGGAACTTGACCATTTTTTGTTCAGAAGAAGTTCATCTTCCTGTCTTACCTCTGCTCTCTGGCCAGGGACATGTGCGTGGGTTCACAGCCTCTTTTGACTTCTGGTAGGCAGATCTCTTGTGCGGCTGGGTCTGTGAGGACTGAAGCTTGTCAATTCCTTTCTCTAGCCTCCTTGGTTACCATTCCTTCATTTACTTTCTGTATCCCAGAGATTTGTTAAACTCTCTTCCATGGAGGCCTCTTTCTCTTTTCCCTTTGTTGTGGAGTGCTACTATTTTTTTTCTTTGACTGTCATTTGGTGGAGTCTTGGGAGCAAGAAGAGATAAATTTATGCATTTTTAAATCAGAAGCATCAGAATTACAGTTTTAAAGGGTGCAACTTTATATTTTGATGTCACTTTAAAATCGTTTTTTCTTAGCCCAATTTATTGAGTTTATTCTTAACCAGTATTGGGGCAGCTCTTGTACATAAGGCCTGAGACTAGGTTTTGTGGGAAATATGGGAAAGAGTAGCATGATTGTCCTAGCCTTTTGTGCCCTGGTCTGACAAGAGAATAAAGACACTGGAGTTGTCTATGATAATTTCTGATAACCCTTAACAGCATTTCGAAAGATTATGATACATCAGGGAGAAATCACTTCAGTGTAAGGGCTGAAAATATATGAAATACTTTATGGGGTATATAGTTCTCCTGGAAAGATGAATAGAATTTTTATGAATGGAGATTTAGGTTGAAAGGAAGACCTTCCAAGAGAAGGAAATGGCCTGAACAGTGACTCAAAGGACTGAAAGAACAGAAACTTGAAGAGGACCTAGAGATTCCCATTTAACTAGAGTATAGAGCCTGTGTAGCTGCCAGGTGATAGTGGTTCTGAGCAAGGTAAAGGCTGGGCTATCCTTGAAAAGGAGGAGGAATCTTAACCCTGAAACAGGAGGAAAGGAGATCATTGAGACCTTTTCAGATAAGCAAAGAGGAATGTGAGGCCTTTAGACATCATTTAAGTGAATGAGATAGTGTTGGACAGATTTACCCAAAAGACCCTACTCACTTGTGACCTTATGACTTTAGAGAATTTCATAAAAGAAGCCCATCTAAGCTAGATGCTAGATTTGAAGCTCCAAAATGAATATTAATAGCTCAACAAAGTGTACAAAGCAGTTCTGATTTTTGACAGATTTTTAGAATGAATCTTCCTTTACTAGAAAATACACTCCTATTTTTAGGGGAATTGGTGGGATGATTTTCGGGAAGAGAATCAAGAAGAAATGTCAGAGAAAGACCAATATCATATGATTTCATCATATGTGGAATTTAAGAAGCAAATGATTGTGAGGGGGAAAGAGAGAGGCAAACCAAGAAACAGACTCTCAACTATAGAGAACAAATTGATGGGTTACCAGGGGGATGGGGATGGAGGGAATGGGTGAACTAGGTGATGGGGATTAAGGTGTGCACTTGTGATGAGTGCAGGGTGGTGTATGCAACTTTTTCATCACTAAATTGTACACCCAAAATTAATGTTACACTGTAAGTTAACTAACTGGAATTTAAATAAAAAATGAAGTAAAAACAGATGACAACAATGTCATTTTTAACAATTTAACTGTAGGTTTGGAAGCATTTTTCCCCTGGGATCAGATTTCCATAGCTTTGTTCTTGGGTTTGTTTTTAATTCTGGAATGTGTTGTTGGGTTTTTAGTTGCTTTTATTTCAAATATGATCTGAAATGGAAATGTGTCTATGAGGTACTAAACTTGGGGTCTAAGTTCCGGAAAAGGAGCAAAACTAACTGGAATTTTAAATATTACTTGATTCTGTGTGCATATGTAAGAACATAGGCTTAGTTTCAACCTGAGCCTTCATTTTAGAGTTTTATGAATCCTATTTACTGAATCACTTTTTAGAAAAGCAGTGGGAGAAATTCTTAATCTTATATTTAGGTAGTCTTCCATTTGTTTAAATAACTTAAGTGTAGATAACTGATTTTTTACACTTAGGTTTAACAAGTTTGTAATTTTTTTTTTAAAAGATACTATTTATTTATTTGACAGACAGATCACAAGTAGGCAGAGAGGCAGGCAGAGAGAGAGGAAGAAGCAGGCTCCCCACAGAGCAGAGAGCCCGATGTGGGGCTTAATCCCAGGACCCTGAGATCATGACCTGAGCTGAAGGCAGAGGCTTTAACCCACTGAGCCACCCAGGTGCTCCACAAGTTTGTAATTTTTAAATGATTCTTGTTAGGTTCAGGCAAGCTTTGAATTATGCGGGTAGTATTCTTCTGAGTCTCAATACACTGTATTCAGTGAAAAGATACAGGTTTATAGTGGCTTTCATTGTTAAAATATGCTATTTGTCAGTTCCTCTCAATTATTAACCTTCTGAGAGGTCCCCACTCAAACAGCAGCTTCTCAGTGGTCCCTTCCTGGCTGCCTTATCTAAAATGTCACTTCTCCAACATCTCATACCTTTTTTGTTTTTGTATTTTTTTCCTCCTTAAAATTGTCTTTGTCTAATTTACTGTGTATTATGCCCACATCTTTTTTGATCTGTCTTCCTTACTAGAAAGTAAGTTTTGTGTGGACAAGAGCTTGTGTTTCGCTCTTTTTCTTCTCCTCCTTCCTTCTTCTTCCTTCCTTTTTCTTCTTCTTCCTCTTTTTTAAAACTAGGCTCCACACCCATGAGCCCATGTTTCATTCAATACTGCATCCCTGGTGCCAAGAACAGTACCTGGTAAATAGTGTGCACCAGTAAACAGTAGTCAGACAACTTCCCATTAACCGTAGTTGTTACTGCGTCTCTGTGCATTAAAACACTACTTTTATTTCAAGGTAGAATTTACCTGTTCCAGTTATGTATGATTTGCATAGCATCATGAATTTGCATCAGAGGAGATAACATTTAAAAACAATCTTTTCTAAAATCTATTTTTTGTTAAATGAAAAACCTTAATTTATTTTATTTTTAAAGATTTTATTTGTTTATCTGACAGAGAGATCACAAACAGGCAGAGAGGCAGGCAGAGAGAGAAGAGGAAGCAGGCTTCTGGCCGAGCAGAGAGCCTGATGTGGGGCTCGATCCCAGGACCTGGGATCATGACCTGAGCTGAACGCAGAGACTTTAACCCACTGAGCCACCCAGGTGCCCTGAAAAACCTTAATTTTTAAGTGACTGGCAGTCTTTCTTAAATGATTTTAACTAGGGAAGTTAGAAATCTGGCATATAAAAATCTTTAAGCAGTGCTACTGCCATTGAGGATATTAAAATCCTTTTTCTGTACAGGTGCAAGTGGCATGAAGAAAACGATATTCTCTTCTGTGCTTTAGCTGTTTGCAAGAAAATTGCGTAAGTTGGAGAAAGGCATTTCGTCAAAATGCTCTGTTCTGCATTGAGTGCTTTGCCATTTTGCTTGTTTTTGTCTTTGCAAACAGGGTTAAATGCTGTTGACCTTTATTCCCATAATTCCCTTCTAAGACAAAGGGTTGGTTTTCTGGTTGTTTTTTTTTTTTTTTTTTTAACTTCATGTTACTTTTATTCTCCATATCATACGTACTTGGTATAGTTCCCACCTGAGTAATTTGGGTGAACCTTCAGAAGCACTTAGTGAAAATTTTCCTTGTAGGACATGAAATCCCCTAATATCATGAACAACAGCATTTCTTAAAGTGCTCAAAAAATATAGACACTTTTCTCTTTTTGTAGTGAAAGTACCTGGAGCCTTAGATCTTTGGGTGCTTTGGTGGTCCCTTCACATAGCTGGTTATAGTTGGTTCTGAGATAAATAAGTGCTTTAAAGTTGTAGCCTAATATCTGTTTCTGCCCTTTATCTGCCTTAAACATTTGAGAATTCTGGTAATCTTTACTTTTAATCCTATTCCCTTGTAATGAACCTGAAATTTTATCTGATAATCAGAGTATTGCTTACCAGTAATGGCCAGTTTATGGTATGTATTGCTGCCCAGTCCCATGTCTTCTCCAAATCTCTAAATTTCTTTTTTCCCCAACTTAGAACTGTATATCTTACATGCTTTTTCTTTATATTAGAAATTTTTAAAATATGAATCATTTTAGAATGAATTAGATCAGATTCTGATAACGAGCTTTTCTTATTTCCTTTTAAAGGTACTGCATCAGTAATTCTCTAGCCACTCTCTTTGGAATTCAGCTTACGGAGACTCATGTACCACTTCAGGATTATGAGGCCAGCAATAGTGTGACACCCAAAATGGTTGTATTGGATGCAGGGCGTTACCAGGTAAAGAACTGACTTTTCGGAGCTGCTGATCAATTTACCTGTGCTGCTCAGTGCGGTCCTGCTCAACAGCAGCTAAAGATTGGGACTTTCGTTCTCTCTTTTTTCTAAAACATTTTTTTAAGATTTTTTATGGAACATCAAACACTTTTTAAAAAAGATTTATTTATTTGAGAGAAAGAGCACGCAGGGGGAGGGGCAGAGGGAGAGGGAACAGCTGAGCACAGAGTCAGACCAGGATGGGCCCGCCTCCATCCCAGGATTCTGAGATCTTAACCTGAGCTGAAATCAAGAGTCGGCTGGCTTCCCAACTGACAGAAGCCACCCAGGTACCCTTGGAATGTCACACACTTCTTAATCCAGTCGGACCCTGTTGCATAAATCTTACTCCTTCCTGGTATATATTTAATGACGTTTTAAGAAAGTTAACATTAGCAATTAGTCTTTATACAAATCATATCCAGAATTCATTCCAGAAATTAAAATCTGAATGTAGATAATATAAACATTTAAAATATTTATCTCTAAAATGTATAAGACCTGATTCAGGGTTTGATTAAAAGCTATCTAATTTCCCTACCAGCTTCCGTCCTTGCAGTTTACTAGTAGACTTCTATCTACTGCTAACAGCATAGCAGCTAAGAGTGTAGACTCTGGAGTTAGAATTCCTGAATTGGATTTGAGGCCTGCTCCGTACAGGCTGTGTGACTTTCTGCAAATTATTTGAACTTTCTGTGCTGATTCCTTATCTGTAAAACAAGAACAGTAATAAGGGCTAGTAGTTGTAGGATTAAATGCAACTGTATATGAAAATGCCAAGAACTCTGCCTTGGAACATAGTAGGTAATAAATAAAATACTGTTATTTAAAAATGGTTCATAAAACAATGAAAAGGAAACCCCAGAACTGATACAATCAATAGTTGGCTGACAAACACTAACCCTGATGAAATCTAACTCTTCACCTGCTCTGTTCCTGTACTCGTGAAGCTAAATGAGGCTGAAAAGAAACTGTCTATACTGACTGGTCTTGTTAAATATTCCTGCCAACTTCAGGTGAGCTGTTAGTGGCACACTGTCAATTGTCCATTTCTCCCAGTCTCCTAGGGTTGCTTCAATCCATGTTTGCCATACTGAAGCCCTTGCCTCCTCTTCTCTGAGGAAGAAGCAGTGGAAGAGATTGGCCACATTGGCCAACCACTGCTCTACCATGTGCTCTGCTTTGACTCCTGCTTTAACGCGTGAATTGTCTGTGCTCCTGCTAAGACCAGTCCTTCAGTTTATGTCACAGATCTTACTCTCTTACCTGCTCAAGGATACGGCCCCAGCAGCTTACTTCTCTTTCGTACATCGTCAGGGTTTCTCTCAGTTCTGAACGCTTCTTGTGTCTCATCGTTAAAAATAACCCTCTCCTGATCCTGTGATTCCCCTCCAAACACTGCCTTCTGCTTCCCTGTACAGCAGTACTCCTCAAAAGTTGATTACACACTGGGAAAATGGGTGTTAATTGGTATTTTATAAAGAATACTTTGAAATTGAAGTAGATCCAATAATTGGTAAGAAATAAAACTTTCTCCCCTTGTATTTTTCTTTGTTACTTATAGAAGCTAAGGGTTGAGAGTCCAGGATTTTCTCATTTCAGCCCTTCTAATCAGGAACAAAGACCAAACACACCCACTGGTAAGCATCTTCTGTTTCCTAAGATTGAGCCTCAGCAAGTGTAGGGTACAGTATGGTACTTAAACAGATGCTCTAAATTAGCTTGAAGATAATCTTGTTGAATGGAGAGCTTAATTTGTCATTTTTAGCACCTGAAACAATTTGGATATGTACATTTTTGTATCACTTTAACATAATTTAACTTAGCTTCCAGACTTTTGTTCAAGGCATTTAAAATAAAGCATGTTATTCTTGTAGCAGTTACAGGTTTTTTTTTTTAAGATTTTATTTATTTGAGAGAGAGAATGAGAGATGGGGAAGGTCCTAGGGAGAAACAGGCTCCTCACTCAGCAGGGAGCCTGATGCAGGACTTGATCACAGGACTCCAGGATCATGGCCTGAGCCGAAGCCAGTCGCTCAACCAACTGAGCCACTCAGGCATCCAGTAGCAGTCATAGCTTGATAGTTTTGTGATGTCTTTGGGCAGATAGGAAAATTTAAAACCTAGGGCCATGAACTTTCAAATGGTGGCTGAAGAACTTCAATTAAGGTTTCTGCAGCTAAAACAAAAATATTCTTATTCAACCTTTTGCCTTTACTCTGAGCATCTGTTTTCTTTTCCTGAGAATCTCTGTCCTATTCATGAAAGGTCTACAGTGGAATAAGAGTCAATCAAAGGATCTCTTTATAATAAAACCTTAAAATTGCTACAATTCTCTTCTTGTATTTCCAATATCCTTAGGTGACTATCCAGCTGGGGTGAGAATTTCTGGCCAAAACAGCAGTGTCCGGGGAAGAGGGATTACCCGCTTGCTAGAGAGCATCTCCAATTCCTCCAGCAATATCCACAGATTCTCCAACTGTGAGACTGCACTCTCGCCTTACATGTCCCAAAAAGATGGTTACAAATCTTTTTCTTCCTTATCTTAATGATGGTACTTTTTTCAATTTCTGGAAAAATAACAGGCCCAAATTCCCTTCTGACTACAGTCATATTAAACAGATCACATCAATGATAAGTGTCACCACTGTAAAAACTACTTAATTTATAAGGAATTTCTGTTTCATAGTAAAAATAATTGTGGCTGGAGAAGATCTTGGCATTTTTGCTTTTTTTTTTTTCTTTTCCGAGGGGTGGTTCTACTTCCTGACTGTATGATGTGAACACCATTAAAGTTTTGAGTCCTTTAAGAACAAAACTGGCATTTCAGAGTTGTGCTTTGGGGAATATTCTGATAATCTTTCCCACTACAATAAAGGTATTGAAAGGAAAGGGTTTTTAAGTAAGGTGTTAATCTCTTTCTTCCCATTATGAAATGTTGGAACCTTAATGAGTACCTACTTTATGGACATATATATCCTCTTGTGAAATCCTTATAACCACTCTGAGGAAGGAGATTACCTCCATTTTACACACACACACACACACACACACACTCGGGTCATATTCAGGAGAAACTTAACTGAC